>CAJNIZ010047249.1:31685-122436 GCA_905231905.1 Symbiodinium pilosum | reverse complement strand
TGGGCCCTGAGGCCTTTTAGGGGAATTCTGGGCGGACCCTTAAGGCCTCATTCCTAAACCTTGCACAACCAAACCCTAAACCCCCCTTGTTTCTCATGGCCACACTCCCCCTTACTAATTACTAACCCCTATAGTAGTCCTCTATATAATCCCCTATAGAACCCCCTTTAGGAATTTAGACCCTAAACCCTAAACCTCTAAACCCTAAACCTGCTTCTGAGGGCCACGCTCAGCATCTTTGTCTAAGTCATCCTCGAAGTCGCCCGAGGCAGCAACGAGGAGAAGATCGCCTTTGGATTCAGCTCAGCCATATAGTGCATGGTTTAGGGCTTCGGGTTTAGGATGTATACAGGGGCTATAAGGGTTAGGGTCTAAATTCCTCATAGGGGGTTTCCACAGGGGATTAATAGGGGACTAGTATAGGGGTTAGCAAGGATGTATCTCAAAGGCATCTGTGGAGTTTGGAATTTAAGGTTCAGGGTTTAGGGCTTCGGGTTTTGGGGTTTAGGGTTTAGGGCTTCTGGGGAGTTTCGTATTTCGCGTTCAGGGAGGTTGGGATTTAGGCTTTTTATGGTCGAGAGTGTAGCCTGTTCAGGAAGCCTCTGGGGATTATGCATTAGTCGCTGGAGACTTCAATAGGGGCGAGATGTACGTCAAGATGCTGAGGGTTTTTTAGGGTCTAGTGTGCTTTCGGCTTGGTTTTGTTGGGGATTTAGGGGTCTTGGGTGTAGGGGTTTGGGGTTTAGGGGTTTAGGGGTTTAGGTCTTTAGGATTTGTTTAGGGATGTTGAGCTGAGACCTTCATCCTAGCCAGGGTCTGGTCCAGGTGCCCAGGCCACAAACATCAGAGACCCCTCAGCTTACCTTTCATTCGCCGGGATTAAAGGAATGGAAAAGTATTGGAAACTACTGCCGTGGGTTGTGTAGGGTTTGGGGTTTAGAAGGACTGGAAAACCAAAAGGAAACTACTATGACGGTTTTAGTGGGGTAATGTAGGGACCACTATACGGATCCCTTTCTTGATTCCTAGCTACTACTCCTTCCAAGACATTTGCAGGAACCTAGTTGCGACGCCAGCCAGCAGCACACTCCCATGATGAGTCCGTACGATTTGATCTACGACAACATGCGCACGACATAATCCTTGAACCCCTAAACCCCTATAGTCCCCCTTAAGTAGATAGAAGTTGGTTTTGGGCATATTATAAAAGATCCCCATATACCCCATATTCTATCTGCTTAAGGAGGACTATAAACCCATAATCCTTGGATAGAGATGGAATAGCCCAGGTAGCCTGCTTCTCTGTTTGAGGTCGGCCCGGAGGTAGACATGAGCTTTTAGTCCCCCTTAGGTTGATACTATGGCTTTGAGTATATGATAGTAAGATCCCCATATACCCCATGTTCTATCCACTTACGGGGGACTATACCCTCACACAACACCCCTGTGATCAGCGCCGCCCACCCCTTGCTGATGGCTACGAAGATCATCAGCTGGTACGCCAAGATCAAAATCGCTTGGGCCGGCTGGGTTACCAGCAAGTCAGAGAATCGAGCGATGTTGTTTGTGTTTTGTCCTTTCCGTTGACCTCAAAAACTTCTTTCCCTCGCGAATAACTTTCGTTCCGCTCCCCTCACCATGAAGAAAACAAAGGCGTGACTCAATCGCAGTACGCTCCACTACGGTTTGATGCCTTGGTTGCAGGGATGAGTTCATAGTAACTCTGTGTTAGGCCTGTAGGGACATATGGGGGGCTGGATTCAGTCTACATTTCGCTTCCAGGCTTTCTGCTTGAAGGTTCCTGGTTTAGGGGAATTCAGGTAAAAGGTGTGGGGATTACTTGCCTACCAGAGTATCTCCCACTACTGGAGATCACTACCTGCGCCCGAAAAAAATGCGGAATGACAGGTGATTTTACCTATTGCGGGGGTCCTTGTACACCCTGAGAAAATGATCCAAGTGCCTATTTGTCAGTCTCACTGGTACCTAGCACGGGGCCTGCGACAGGCACTGAACCCCAAGGGGCTAGATCTTAGATTCGACTAGAGCGCCAGTTTGGGGTACGAACGTGCCTTCACAGGGTATTCGCCTGCAAGCATCAGCACACCTTCTTGGACACAATACCCGAAACCCTTGGCACATGAGCCAGAAGCAAAGCTTTTCCCATGTGGAACGTCCCCAACATTCGTCCGATGGTTGAGTGACATGGAAATGTCCCACAAGGCAGGCAATGGAAACTCTGATGAAACCAGTCTTAACGAAAAAAACTCTACCCGCTGCAAGAACTTATCACTGATGGTCGTTTCTAGAGCAAATGTAGCAAATCAACCCAGCATTGTTCCAATGCCCACATGACATCTTCTAATATTTAATCAGGGTAGCCAGACAGGGGCCATAATATTGACATCTTCTTCGGGAATGCTTTGGTTTCCAAAGACCATACCGACGTCTGTCAAAATTACAGCGCGTTTCATGGCTCGTCTTTCTTCAAAAGCCGAATTTTACTTGGAACCCCCCAAAAATGGTCACACAATTTTGACAACCTCGCCAAAAGAGCCCTTCACGTAAAACGTCTACAAGCCTGAGCCTCCTCATGCAGCATATGGGTTGTCGTCAAAA
Organism: Symbiodinium pilosum; assembly: GCA_905231905.1. Taxonomy (NCBI): domain Eukaryota; class Dinophyceae; order Suessiales; family Symbiodiniaceae; genus Symbiodinium; species Symbiodinium pilosum. The sequence goes on along the minus strand of CAJNIZ010047249.1, from coordinate 119,817 downwards.
CTCTGGTCCCTTTTTGGGTACCCTAAGTATTAGGTGCCGTACTCGATTCGGAATCCAAAAAGGGACCATAATTGTGACATCCACCAATATACAAGGGCCCTGGGTCCTTAAGGCTAGCACGGCCCGTTACGAATCCTTACGAATAAGTCTAGTGCTAGACTGAAAGCTCTGTTCCCAAAACCATACAGGCCCTAGACCCTCAACTCTAATCCTGAACCCATAAGTCCTAAACCCTTAAAACCTAAAAACCCTAGCCCTGAATCCTGAACCCTCAACTCTACACCCTAACTCCCTAAATCCTAAACCCTCAACTCTAAATCCTAAACCCTACATTCTAAATCCCAAACTCGAGACCCTAAACCCAACATCCCAAACCATAAGCCCTAAGCCGTAAACTCTACATCCTATACCCCAAGAGCCGGAAACCGTAATTTGGACCTTCAACCCTCAGTGGATGGGGCCTTTCTCCATCGCTCTCATCCCGCGCTCCGTTGCCAGAAAATCCTGAATCAGTCTGCTAGGGTTCAGGAGTTTAGGGGTTAGGGTTTATGGGTTTATGGGGTCTATGAGGCTTAGGGTGTTTAGGGTTTATAGGGTTTAGGGACTAGGGGTTCAGGGTTTATGGGGTTTGGGGTTTACGGTTTTTAGGGTTTATGGGGTTCAGGCTTTGGGGGTCTCCATGGCAGGGTTCTCCAAGTTGTAGCTCTCTTATGGAGCGGAAATCTTGATTGGATGCAGGAGGTTGCGTTTGTGTTGTAGAGGTATGCGCAATGTGTAGGTAAACCCGTAACCCAAAAACCCTTATCTCCAAGCCCTAAACCCTAAAACCCCAAAACCTAAACCCTAAGCCCTAAACCCTAAGCCCTAACCCCTAAACCCTAAGGGTTCAGGGACCCTCCCAGCCAGTCGCGTACGTGGAGTTGAGGGTTTGGGAGCCTGGGCTTGCGAGGCGTTCGCCGCGGCGGGGCCTTGGAGCCTTAACGGGTTTAGGGTTTGGCGTTTGGGGCTTAGAAAGTTTAGGATTTAGGGTTTTAACCCCTAACTGTAAACCACCAGTATGTAACATAGCGGCCAACACAACCTCTAAAAACAATCAACAAAGGCTGTAACCTTTGTACTTTCGGGGTCTAGGTAATGGTAAAATACCCTCAATGCAGTACCATCATCTTATCTGTGGAATGGTTCTTATCATGGGCGTCAGGGGTCTATTCACTCAGTAACCCGTAATAAACATGGTAGTGTCTATTGTCTTTCTCTTCTTCTGAGATGTGAAAGGTTGACCAAAGCTGAAGATGTATCATGCGACACCAGGGGAAAGGTGCTGTTTCAGAGTGTTTCAGAGATTGTAAGGGAATATAGCCCCTACATAGTCCTTTTATAATATGTTCCCGTATTCCCCACTAAGAACCAGTAAGTCAGAGTAATTTCAATGACATAGTCCGCGCTAACATACGCCATGCCCTTAAACCGCTGCACACCGTAAGCATGAGCATGCAGCCGTCGCTGCAAAAGAGACCCCAACAAGCCTGAGGCGTCCAAACTGACTATCCCAAACCCTAAACCCTAAACCCTAAGGGGTCCCTAAGCTTATCATCTGGGAACCCCTCTGGGCCCTAAGTACATACTATACAACTATATAACTGCAAGGACCCTTTGGGCATGCGACGGTGCAGAAGTCCTCCGTAGCCAGAAAGCCCAATATCCCTTGATGAGTGAATATAGCTTAAATCAACGCTAAACCCTAAACCCTAAACCCAGGTCCTAGGGTATATTCCCTAATGAGGGGATGTTGTTTCTTGACACAGCCAAGAAAATCCTGATCTCTAGAACACGCCAGAAAGAAGCATCTGCTTGTCACCAAGTTGTTTAGTGTTTAAGGTATAGGATGTAGTTTTTGGTGTTTAAGGTTTAGGATTTCGGGTTTAGGGCTTGAGGTTTAGGGTTTGGGTATAACGGCCCGAAGCCAGTAAACAGGCAAAGCATGCTCTCATTTCACATGCTGTTGGAGTTCAGGCAAACCTCAACCCTAAACCCCTAAACGTCGAAACCGTAAACCCGCAGCCTGAATACTAGACTCCCACCATCCTCCAAGCTGATATGGAAGCCCGAAAGGGGCCTAAGTGTAGGGTCTAGGCTTTCCTTGGTAGTTCGACGGGGAGTAAGTCCTAAAATTACATGAAATCCTAGACCCTAAAGCCTACGCCCTACACCCTGGCGCCTATGCCCTATTCATGCCTAGACCCTGCTTGTAGGGTCTGGGGGACGTAGTAGGTGGGTTCGTAATGGGGATAAGTAGGGTTACTATATGGGTTATACGGGCTAATAACCTAAGTCCCCCATGACCCTCCAGGTGAGCTATCTGCCCCGTCCTTGATTTCAATGGACACTGCGACTCCCTCGATCCCAAACTCCTCTGCCATCCTTTGACGCTTGCAAAGGACATGGGTTAGGTAGACCCTCCACCCTGTAATAGAGGTATAATAGGAATTAGGGTGTAGGATTAAGGGGTACAATAGGAATATACAGGGACCCCAGTATAATCATCATCATCCCTTATAGTCACTATTACTGAGTGGGGGGGGGTCCACCTAAGCTATGGCGTATGCTTACCTATGGTTAGTTGGGAATGAAGGAATGAATGGAAAAGAAAATGGAAACTACGCTATACCGGGTTATAAAGGTTTAGGGTGTGTTTAGAAGAAATGTATATAAAAGAAGATGAACGGGCGGCTAAATTCAAAGGATCTGGGGCGGAAATAAGATAAGGGGTATCTCTTTTGGAATTGGGTATCGCTTCATCAGGGAACTTGGGGGTATCGCTTATGGGATTAGGTATCGCTTCATCAGGGAACCTGGGGTATCGCTTTTGCGATTAGGTATCGTTCCCTTCGTTTAGAGTTTGAACTTACCCTACTTCGCTGGGACCACGATCTGGGGCAATTGATAAGAAACCTTTTGGCGGAAAGTCCCCGAAACCAAACGCGAACAAGTACACTCAAGGTGGTCCGCGCAAGCACTGGGTTCTTGCAAACGGTGTAGATTCGTCTCCGTTAGGGGAAGCCACACAAAATGCACATTAGTCCCGATGAAGGGGAAACCAGTGGTTTCCTCTTTTGTACCAGAAACTTCATTTCAACCTCCTACCTGCAGATCCCTAGCATGACCCTGCACGGAAGAATCCGAGCTCATAAACCCTACACCTGAATTCATACTGGATGCAGGGTTTAGGGTTAGGGGCTTCAGGTGTACGGTTTAGGGTATACCCTAAAAACCAAAACCCTAAAATTGAAATCCTATCATAGAAATCCTATATTTTCTCGCCGTAAACCAGTTCGGCAGAAGCTGAGACTGTGCCCCAGGGATCCTGAGGATCTTGGGGTGATGATAAAGAGAAAGCTTGCTTTCGTCAAGTAGGTTGCTTTGTGTTGCCCTAAGGGTCCAAGGACCCAAATAATAGGATATTGGGGCCCAAATACCATTGATATTCTAGTATTTGGGCCCTGAAGCCCTATTATTTGGGTCCTTGGACCCTTAGGGTCGGTGACTTCCTTCCGTACCTTCTATTTGTTTGTCCCCCTGTCCCTCTACCTTTGAATGTGCTGAGACCCTACTTGAATTGTCAGGGGGACTTAGTAAGTAGGTTACTATATGGTTGTTGGGATTATTAACCTACTTACTAAGTACCCCCGAACCTCCAAGTACCTGGACCCTCCGATGTAGCTCCTGTTCGGGGGGGTGCATTTTTTTGCTTAGGACTCTTATTAGGACATTGGAGGGCCTAGGCAAGGCCCAAGCTCCAAGACTCTGAGCTCAAACGCGGGACTAAAAAACCCTACAAACGAATCCTGAGCGTGCAGCCTCAAATGCCTCGACCTTAAAGGGACACTCCAACCCTCAATGCAACAAACCTAGAACCCGGAGCTCCCTAATGCAAAGGTGTAAATCCTGCAAACTCTGAACCCGGAACTCCATAAACAAAAACATCTGAGGGCCAGTCTTAATGTGCCCAGGGTTGGCCAAAAATTTCACCTCGCAGCCAGAGGGGCGATTTAGTTTGGGGGGAGGGCTTCATCACTACACGCTAGTCGCATGCGATCGTGCTATGGTCCCGGCTTACAGCTAAACCACTCTGGGGACCAGTTCCCCACATAAACTCTAAACCCTAAACTAACCCTAAACCCTAAAAAAAACAAACACCCAAAAGCTGAATAACCTAAACTAACCCTACACCCTCAAAAAAACCTAACCCCCAAAACCTGAATAAGCCAAACTAACCCTAAACCCCAAAAACTAACCACCAAAAACTGAATAACCCCCTGTGCCATGGCTTTTGCCTGAACCCCACAGTTTCCTAAATTTTCTTGCCCGAAGGATATTCTAGATGGATCCCAGGACAAAACAAAGTCATAGCTGGCTGACGTAGAATGATGGAGACTGAAATTATATAGTAGTTTCCCTAAACAAGGGGACTCCAATGTAGACCCCAAAATACGATAATCCTTATTATGGGGACCCCAAACAAGGTAACCCTCATTTTGAAGTCCCTCATATTATAATGCTTATACAATTGTAGCCTGCCTTGGTGGAGATCCTTGCAGCTCCTCTGCAGGAATAATCTGGGGACCACCTAGGAACCCTGAACCGGAAATCCACACACAGTTTGAGGTCCATCTAAAAGCTATGCAGGGGCGGGGCCAAGTTGTAGCCCGGTAATGTCTTACAGTCCCCTCAAGGACGTTTCTAAAAGGTTTTAGTACCCAAGCAATGAGGCATTAGGTCCCATTGTCCATTCAGATTATAGTAGTTTCCCCAAATAGGGGAACTCCAATATATACCCCAAAATGCTAGAATCCTTATTATGGGACCCCCAAAATGGTACCCCTAATTTTGGGAGCTACCCTTATAGCGTTTGGGCCCTAACTAACTCTCCATAAGTTGGGTGTTTGGACCCTTAGAGCATCATAGCTAACACTCGCGTTTCTACTCCCAAATCCTAAACTCTAGTCCTAGTCCCTATGCCGTACTGGTTTTCCGTTGGCACCGAATTCTGTACAAAAAAAATACGAGACCAAAAGTTAGGCATCCAACAAAAAAAGCGTTTAGGGTATAGGGGTCTGGGTAGTCCCCACAAACCCTTAACTTAAAGCCCAAGCCCTTGGGTACAACTCAGAAACCCTGGGTGCGAGGTGAAATCAGCATGCACAGCCTTGTGTCCAGCTTTCACCTGAGCATCAGAGGGCCTACCCTAAATCCTTAACCCCTAAACCCTTAACCCTAAACCCTGAACCCTAAGGCCTAGACCCTAAACCCTAAACCCTACAAGGAATAATGCTGCCATGTCTTCAGGTTTCTACAGCATGGTAATGCATTGCAAGGACAAAGGAAGTGGGGGGGGGGCTCACTTTCTCCGTCGTTTAGAGTTTAGGGTTTAGGGGTTTAGGGTTTAGGTCTCATTAATGTATGGCTTAGGGACGCCAGGCATACATGAGGACTATAAAGAGAGAGTATAGGGGGTGCGCTTATGGATTCTATGGGTTTCAAACTTGGAGAACAACATTTGCGAGAGTAACCTGCAAGAAAAGCGAAACATCAATAACCGCCCCATGTTAAAACCTCCGCGGGGTTCTCCTGGGACTATTAAGTCTAGGGACCCTAAACCCTAAACCACTCTTGATTGGAGCGGGACCTGCGGGCTAGCATGAGGGGAACGGGTCAATGCGAGTCTTCACAAGTGAAATAACATTTGTGGTTCAAGGCCTAGGATTTGGGGTCTAGGCCTAGGATTTAGGGTTTAGGCCTAGAGTTTAGTGTTTAGAGTTTAGAGGTACGCCCCTACCAGCTTGGAAGGTCAGGTCAGGTAGCGAGGAACCGAATCCATAACGGACCACATCCAGACCCTGCACACATGAGTCATATTTGGCAACCCTGAACCCCAAAAGAAAATTAAAAATGAGAGCTCCAAACCAAGGTAATCTCATCCCCAAAACACTAAATACCCCCCACCCCATTAACTCAAATTTTCTATACCAATATATTTGTGCTTAAGGTCTGCCCTGGGGGGCTCAGTTCAACATTAGAGGCAAATGCGTTGCGTACGTTTCAACTGTTCGGCTGTGTGGGAAGTCTGTTCAGGATCTAAGAGATCTACAGAGGCAGCACAAGGGTCCTTGACAGGGGATTCAACAATGGCGATGTGAAGAAACTCCATCTGGCCTTCATGGATATGCAAAAGGACAGTAGCTTTGGTGGTTGAAGTACGAGAATTGTTAAGCCGCTAAAGGCAAATACAATCTGACATTAACTTGGGGACATGTGCCCCTTGCACAAGCTGCTTGAAGGGGAGTTTGCACAAGAAGGGCACTCCCTATGACAGACCCAATAGACTAGAAGTGACTACAGTCCTTGACAGGACTCCACAAAGGGGAGCCCAATCCCGGAAACTACCCTCCCGGTAACTAACACGGAAACCCAAAAAGGGCCCTATAAAGACTACAGTCCTTTTAAAAGTGGGCTATATGGGTTTCCATGTTAGTTTGGGGGAGTGTACTCAGATGGATCTTGCGAGGACGTCTCGCAGCCTTGTCGGGAAGCTGCATGACGGGACCCAGTTTTTGATCCTTGCGGGAATTGGGGAAGCCTCGAAAGTGGGAGCCCAAGTTCATGAAATGCGCTAAATACTTATATTATTGAATGGCAAGTAAATGGGTGTCTGTCCGTCGCGGATTACAGGCGTGACGGAGCGCGAACCGGCCTAGAATTCTGGAGAGATTACGCGCTGGCCTTTCAGTTGCTTAAACACAGCGCAGCGACCTTATAGTTCACCACCCCTAAACCCTAAACCCAACACTGAACAACCTAAAATCCACACGCCTGTAGCAAACAGCCAAGCCCCGATTACATCCTTTCTCACAAAACCTGAAGCCCCTAAGCAAACAAACCGACAAAGCCTCAACACTGAACTCTTCGACCACAGACCTTTGAACCCCAAACTCTGAAACCTAAACACCCTTGAACCCCTAAAAGCTGAAACCATCCAAACCCTCAAACCGCCCAGGCCCATAAACCGGAAGCCCTCATGACTCTAAGCTTGAAACCGTGGCCCTCCTAGTATGAGCCCTTCACCCAGGGATCATTATGTAACATACCTTCTTTCTACCCCATATGTACCCTGAAGGGTCCATACTTCCAACCTAGAATCCTAGACCCCTAAACCCTAAAACCCCTAAAGCCTAAATCCCTAAACCCTACCCGTAAACCCTAAACCCCTAAACCCCTGAAGCCTAAATCCCTAAATCCTAAACCCCTAAACCCAAAAAACAACTGAAGCCTAAACCCCTAAACCCATAAACCCCTAAACCCCTGAAGCCTAAATCCCTAAACCCTACCCCTAAACCCTAAGTCCTAAACCCCTAAACCCAAAAAAAACTGAAGCCTAAATCCCTAAACCCTACCCTGAAACCCTAAACCCTAAAGCCTAAATCCCTAAACCCTACCCTGAAACCCTTAACCCTAAACCCCTAAACCCCTAAACCCCTGAAGCCTAAACCCCCAAACCCTACCCTTAAACCCCTAAAACCCTCATGACAGCAAGTCTGGGGCCAGAACCAAACCAAGTCCCAGCGACAGAACGGGCTGAAAATCTCCTCGAGTGCCCTGTGACTCTACCATAACAGGGGGTTTAGGGTTTTAGGGTTTAGGGCTTGGGGGTTTAAGGCTTTGGGGTTTAGGGTTTTAGGGTTTACGGTTTTAGGGACCAGATCGACTTGTTCACTTGCTTCGCCGCCCTTAGGGACCCCTGGGATATGTAGGGATTACAGGCTCATTGTGGGGGGGACCCCATGAAGAACTATACGGGATTGTTTTGAGAAACTCACATTTAGGGTTTAGGGTTATGACTTGTATACTGCGTTCGATTGAAGGAAGTCTGGCCGCGGGGAGTCTGAGGCGTTCATTACATGAGGATACGCTAATTTCCGTTTGCTCTTCTGATAGGCCGACGATATACTCCCAAAAGCCCTTGGAAAGGTTCCAACCCATACCCAATCCTGTACCTAGACCCTCCTTCTACCCTCTATTAGGGCCTAAGTACCCACTATTAGGGACCATATACCCCAATTTAGGGGTACAAGGAGGGTCCTGGTATGAAACGAAAAAAAAACATGGAGCTGCTTTGCCATGGAGGCCCTGCCTTGTGTACACCCTATACCTGCAATACTTGGACAAAAAGATTTACCCCAACATGCCGCAGTTGGGGGTTATAGGGACCCTCAACGAGCGAACCCTATGTTTGAAAAGACATGGAGCAGCGCCACATCTCAGCAGGATCAGAGCGTAAGTGAAACAACCGTAAATAACCAGTCATACATCATCAGGCTAAACCCTAAACCCTAAACCCTAAACTTAGGTTCCGGGTTTTGAGTCATACATGTGAGTCATGGACGCCTGCTCTGCGCTGCTGAAGGATGCTCTAAAGCTAGGCAGTTAGATCGGTGGATATTACCTGGCTATAAGGTGGATTGTCCTACCTTGACCATCAACTGTGAGCAACGGCCGCCATGTCTGTGTTGCTAGCAGACTTGCTTTACCGTCAGTATTGCTTCTAATGCTGAGCCCTCTACAAGCTGTTAGCCAAGTGCCCTCGTAAACACAAACAGAGTCCCGTGCATGCTGTGCGAGCCCAATGGGCAGAAAAAATACTTGAAACGCCGATCAGTCGTGTACCCCAATTCTAGATGAAGCCTGCTCACCGACATTCCAAACTTTAAGGCCCTAATTCCCTAAAACCTCAACCCTGCAAAATCTAAGCCAGAAACATTACACGCTTCTGAACCTAAATCCTGAACTCGCAAAACTAAGTCCTTGATAGCTTAGGGATGCTTCAGGTTGAGAGTTCATTCTGGGTGTTTGGGGCTTAGGATTCAGGCTTTAGGCTGGAGATTTACCCACTAACGTGTATAGGATCAGCGCTTCCTGAACGACTGCTGAAGAAATCCCATTCTGTATTGGGATGAGGTTGTGGTCGCTGGCCGATGCTCTTGAGAACTTGTGAGCTGTAGTCTAAACTCCTAATATACCCTGCTGACCCATATAGTAGTCCCTTATAAAATCCCCTATATCGCCCCCTTTAAGGAATTCAGCCCTAAACCCTATATAATCCCCTATATACCGCCCCTTCACGGAGTTTAGAATATAGCTTTTGTACGCTTCTGTCAGGTTCTCAGTCGCCCGGGAGCTGTTCGCAGTTTCAGCGCAGCAGTCCCGGACGTGACAACAGCAGCAGGTTTTTTGGTTTAGGGTTTAGGAGTTTAGGGTTCAGGGAAACAGCATGTAATGTATTCAGACGTGATCATTTCTGGAAGCTTTGGTCCAGCTGGCAGTGCTGAGGCAGAACGTCCAAGAGTTGTCTTATGAAGAGGCTCAGGATTTGGGTTCACGACCTAGGGTTTACACAGGACTCAGGGTTTGGGATCTAGGGATTTGATGTTTGAGGATAGACAAACCACACGCCTTTTGTTCACTGCCAAGCAGCATCGAAAGTAACCGTTCAAGTTAACAGGCCACTCGCTCCATATGCCAACACATGGGATTTCCGAAACTTGATCTTATATTACGGGCCCTATAGTGGGGGTTCCGGTTCCAACACGGGTCCACTCATAATCTTCCTCCTTTTTGCGAAAACTAATTTGAGCATTTAGGCCAAGCCCCACACCTAAGGATGGTCTACATGTCTGCTCACTCTGCATTGTGCCTACTTACAGGTCCCTACAGATCCACAAGCCCTAAACCCTAAGCCCAGCCCTCAACCCTAAAGCCAAAACCCCTAACGCTAAACCCCATACACCCTAAACGCTGACCCTAAAGCCTTAATCTGAAGATCTGGACGTCTGAAGCGTTTGGAATTGAGCAGACGCGCCTGCGCTGCTATAGCGAAACGATAGGGGCCTGTTCGGCAAGGGCCGATAAGTGATTGAAGGGGTTTCAAGAATAGATACAACTATTGATACCGCTTGGAGACAGTAGTTGATACTTCTAACAGGAACCATACCAATAGTGGTCGTAACAGCGACTGAAAAGGTATTAATATGTGCAATGACATGCTGTGATGATGATGATGATGATGATGATGATGACGGTGACCATGACCGCTTGGTTGGCTTCGAACATAGCAGCATATTGTCGCTGGAGATGGCCTGTCTAGGCTATCCTACCTAAATGTTGCAGACAAATCTCGAAGATCTGCAGGCGGTGAAAGTCAGTGTTTCCCAAACGCTAAACCGTAAACCAAATATCTACACCCTGAACCCAAAACCCTAAACCCCTCAACCCCAAAACCCTTAAACCCAAAGCCCTAAACCAAAACCCTACACCCTTAAACCCAAAACCCTAAACAAAAATCCGACACCCTAAACCAAAGGCTGACGGTTCACTCTCCCTCCTTCAAAGGGGCCTGGAAGGGGTTCCATGTAAGGTTGGGGAAGGGGAAGGGTACGCGGCAAACCCTTGCGGATCATAGTCCACACTGGGAGCCAGTTGGGGTTGGGGCTGTTTAGTATAGGCAAGAAAAGCAGTACCTGCATTAGAGTTGCGAGTCGGCTTGAAGCTTGTGTAGGGGGTGGGAACCATATAGGGGCCAGTTTGAGCAACTTCCATTGGGGTTTAAGCATGTTATAGATAGCCCCCCCTAAAGCAGATAGAATATGGTGTATATGGGGATCTTATTGTACCATACCCAAATCCATATTCTATCTACTTAAGGGGGACTATACACGGACTTTCTTCTGAAATCTCCACCCTCAAGACAATGCTAAGCCCTAAAGAAGCCCAAACCCGTAACCCTCCTGCGCCTGGCATGTTGTCAGCAACACGCTGCACACGCGGGGACCCTGCGGAATGCGGACACCCGCCACCCTAGTCTATCAATCAACGCATAACAAACGATGAAGCCAAACGCTGCGTCAGGATATGAGAAGAATCTTGGTTGGTAACAGCCCCCCGACATTCGGAACCTATTGGACTCACAGGGAATTCTCCTCCGGTCCTTATTGTATGGGTTCGGGGTTACAAATCCTCTTACTACTGCTTAGGAGCTGTGAACGGAGCCATGATGAGATTGAAGAGTTTGCTAGAAAGACGGATGCGCATCAACCTCTGCGAAGAATAAGGTTTAGAGGCCTTGCCCCAATAATATGGAGAATCAATTGCAAAAGGAAACCAATAATGAAGTGGAAGCTGGGCCTATTCTTTAAATAGGGGGCTTGCATGTCTCCATCAACAATACTATCCCTGCCCAAACCATAACCATGCCATAAATACAGATCCCGCGCCCTAAGCCCTGAACCTTGAATCAACCACACCCTTCATGTGGACTGGACACTGGGTGCCCAAGTACCCATAGGATCTACCTGGGGCTTAGGGTTTAGTAGTTGGAGCTCCAGTCGGTTGCTTGGCTTCCAGGGTTTGGGACGGAAACCCTAAACCCTAAACCCTTTATCAAGGGGGACCATCATCAACTCCCCACCCCTACCTCAAATACTGACTTTCTCCATAATTTGTGTTTACCACCCAGACCCATAAGTATGTAGAATATATGCTGGCCTTTATTTTTTTAGGGGTTTAGGGGTTTAGGTTTAGGGTTCGGAGGACGCCGGCAACCTTCCAAGATATCCTCCAAATAATTTCGATGCGTAATCCTTCACCCGATATCATCGGCGCCTCTGACCCCAGCGCTTGGGGCTTCTATATATAGGATGTACATCTCTACTCGTGAACGTCTCAACCTGCGACCCTATCTCCAGAATACTCGAGGCTGTGAACTCTGAACTCAACTCTATAGTCCCCCCTTAGTAGATAGAATAATATGGCTTGGGTATGTTATGATAAGATCCCCATATATCCCATATTCTATCTACTTAAGGGGGACTCTAAGCTCATGGGTTTCCCTTAGTAACTACCCCCCTCTACACTACCCCCCCCCCTAGGTTCCCCTCCCAATTTTTTTTGACGGATGATTAAGCCTAATTCAGGTTCATGGAGGGGGAACCTAGGATCTAGGGAGGTGGGGGGAAGTAGAGACGGCCCCGAGAATACCCAGATAACCTCAAGTCTACACCCTATAGCTTGTGTCCTTCTCATTAGAATATAGCTGCCCTTTAAAAGGGTTTGTATTAAGGGGCTGTTATAACTCCTAGTATCCATATTGTTAACTGATACAGTCAGAGCACATCATAGCCTAAACCCTAAACCCTAAATCCTAAGCTCTGAATCCTAGGCCCTTAGCCCTAAACCCTAAGCCCTAACTGCTAAGCCCTAAACCCTAAGCCCTAAACCCTAAGCCCTAAACCCTTAACTCTAAACCCTAAATCCTAAACCCTTTACCCTGAAGCCTGAACTTACACAGCTTCGGCCTCAAGCCTCTACTGTCGACGCTGCAACCCCTATGGCCTCATAGCTTTTGACCACCCAAAACTGCTTGAACCCGGTTGCTCAGGCTTTATAGCCCCCCTTAAGTAGAAAGAATGTGGGGTATATGGGGATCTTATTATGATTTACCCAAAGCCATCTTCTATAGAGGGACTATTATAGACTATAGCTCTGTAAGCCAAACTCTGAAACTTGACAAGCCCGCGACTGCTGCAACTTTACGACTTTGGGTTTTGCTCTGTGAATGCCAGGCCCCATGTGCGAGCATGCTGAACGCAAGGCCTTACATACCCCAAAACAACCGACTTCCACAAAGGGGCACCTATACATATCCATGTATAATCTAGATACCCCAGATAAACCCTGAACATGTCACTATACATCCCCCCTATAACCCTATCTATCCCTATGTTCGCCTATGTTCTGAAAGCTATCTTTACCCTAAAGCCTAAACCCTAAAAAAGGCATTGTGCAGCTTAGGGTTTGGGTCTGGTGCGGGCTTTGGGGTCTAGGGTTTAGGTTTGAGGGTTCAGGGTTAAGGGTTCAGGGTTGAAGGTTGGGGGTTTAGGGTTAAGACTTACCTGAGCCCTGAATGTTATGTATAACATGGCATTTTCGGGCGGTGTTTAGGGGTTCTGGGTTATGATGTCACCCACTTTCTTGTGCCAATTTTTGAATCACAAAAATGTGTGGAACGTTATTTTTTTTGTGGGTGGGTTTCGGGGCATCATTTTTTGAGGTTCAGGTCACGATTTTAGATGGCTGCAGTGCCGGGCAGTGGTTTCTTTCCTTATCACTGAACCCAAAAACCTGCTCCCTAACACCGAATCCCCAACCACTGCTCCTTGCACCTTATGCACTGATGTCTGAAACCTGAGCCACTAGAACGGATCCCAGAATTTTTTCTCCCACAGCATAACTTTAAAAGTTTGTTGACGCATCTTTGATGCTGCTACTGCTCCGTCCCTTCTTGCGGCTGCACAGGCTCATATGAGCCATAGTCTAAACTCCTAGTATCCCCCTTAATAACCCCCTATAATAGTCCCCTATATAATCCCCTATATAACCCCGCTTTAAGGAGTTTAGACTACAGCTCATATCGCGCAACTGCAGATTCTTCCTTCGTCGGGTAGGTGCTCCTCTGTAATCCTAGGGATCCAGGTATACAAATAATACCGACATTGGGCACTAAAGTCTGCAAAAATATACTGCCTTGGGCTCTTTGGATCCCTTGGGTATGTTCTTTGGTTTAGGATTCAGGGTTTCGGGTACAAGATTTGTGTTTACCTGGGATACTCTCCCTTCCCGTCAAAAAGCCAGTGTGCCCGGCAGGAACATATTCTCAGCTGATCGCGCGGCTGTTTTCTAAGCGAACACGTCGGCATCTGCACCCTAAACCCTAAAGCCCAAACCTGAACCAAAAGTCCTTTACAGTGTCCTCAAATGCGACCCATGACATTGGTCATGGCTTGTGCGCGCTCTAGAACACCCTACAATAATCACCAAAGATGTGTATATGCGTGTTTCCCAAAGCTATGCGTCCCCTTCTTGAGGGTCCATACAGGCATGAGGGGAAACAACTCTACTCTACTCTGCTCTACACCCAGACCGTAGACCCTAAACCCTAAACCCTAAGCCCGAAAGCCCGAAAGCCAGACCCTAGACCCTAAACTCTACTCTACTGTGCCCTTCGTTGTCCCCATGTACCCCCTGAGTCATATCGCGGTTGAGGATTGCGTTGCCAAAGACTTATACCAGGACCCCCAAAAAGGCCACGCTATTGAGAATCCCCCCAATGTCTACATAATAGCCCATAAAAAACCTTTCCTTACCGCTTGTCCGTGTCATTTTTCATTCTGTGTTCCGTTCTCCACTCCCGACCCTGAACCCTAAACCCAAACCTGAAACCTAAACCCAAACACTACCATATAACCCTTACACACCCCGCAAAGAGGGGAAGCTTGAAATCGGAGACCACACCACCTTCGACTGAGGAGAATCCGCGAAGAGTTGCGAGGGGTGTGCGAGCTTCAGAGATAGAGACCTTAGCTCTCAGACGCCTGGGGCTTTGAGGCCTCAGGAGGTTAGGGATGTTAGGGTTTGGAATAAAGGAGCAGCTTGGGTTTCAGGATTTCCGGATTACAGGCTCTGGGTTCGGAGGTGTGGGGTAAGTGATAGGACTGTCAAGCTTGCAGTCCCCAACCTAATTTGATCATATGTTTCCCGGCCTCAATCGCCCCCAGCCCCAAGTAAAGCCAAAGTCAGGGTTAGTTTAGAGATATCTGGCTATTTGGGGTCGGTCTGAACCTGATTTAGGGCTAGGGGCTGTAGGCGGTTTAGCGCTTGGAGGTCTTAACGAGTAAGCTGCCCCTTCGGGCTTAGGGTTTAGGGGTTTTGGTTATCAAGAACTAGATCAAAAGCTTGACCAACATGGCGCTTGGCGACTTAAACGGTGCGCACTTCATCCAACTTGTTGTCGCGGGTGTTGTGGAAGAGGATCCTTGCATCAACTTGCGTGTGGGAGGTCACGCTCAGTTGGAGGTTGATCACTGGCCCCCCACCGTACCCTTGAGGTCAGCACGCTCCTCTCGAACAAGTGCAAAAAAGCCGTGAATCCTCAAACACCAACCCTGAAACAACTTGATCCCTAAACCTCAAAAAGGTCTAGACCCTCAATCTAAAGCCCGAAGCCCTAAACCCTAAGCCCTAGCTAGGCCTTCCAATGTAATTCCTTTTAGGTTTGGCATGGTTTTTTGGTTAGGACCCTTATTAGGACTACCAAAAAAGTACAACATTGGAGGGTCTAGGTAAAACTAAACCCTAAACCCTTATCACTAAGCCCTAAACCCCCAAACTGTGTCAAAGTCCTCTTCTCGTTCTGTCCGTACAAGGCTTCGAAGCCCCTTTCGATGTTCATGGCATCCTTCCGAGGTTTGGGGGTTTAGGGCTTAAGGTTTAGGGTTTAGGACTTGGGGTTTTAGTTCAAGTTTTAGGAACCCTGGAGTTAGGTAATGAATCATCTTTGTGTATAAGGTGTATAAATATGATATGTATATTTGTCGGGGGTTATAGGGTTTAGGGTATTGTATCCGTTAATAAGCCCAGTCTGACCGCATTGCAATACTTCATAAGCTGGTTCCGTAAACACATGGTAAACCCAAAAGGTCAAAACAAGTAACCCCAAAGGGTTCATGTAGGTTTGTGGTATGGGGTACAATCGGACCAACAGTATGTAAACACCATAGCCTCACACAAATTTGGCAGAACATACGTGATTCCACACACTTTGGGGGCTTAGGTGGGGTTGAGGGTCCTTTCGGGTTCAATGGAGTTTTGGGCTCTAGGGATTAGGCCCACCAGGATCAGCTGCTGGGTAGGGGTGTTCACATTCAAAGGTGGAAAGCCTGCGCAGCCCCGTTCTGAAAAGGCAGTCGTAAGGACCCTTTTGCGAGTCCATGCTAGTTCTGGGGAGGGTCGGCCTAGGGGTTCTGAGTCACGAGACTTTAAGGGTTCAATGCTTTGATTTCTTCCGTTTAATTATTGGCTTCCAGGTTTGTAATTAGGAGATTTGAAAATTGCGAGTTAAGATTCGAGTTTATTGAAGTACTGTACCCCCAAAGGATCTTTGGCAGGGTGCCACCCCTTAAGCCCTCTCAGGAGATGGTTGGGGTGGAGGTCTGTGATGTCTTCCCTGTTGGTGGGAGTGTTTAGAACGCTTAGCTTCGATGGATGCTCTGACAACGTCAACAAAGGCCGGTCGGCCCAGGACGTGCCGCCAACCACAGACCCCTGTGAGCTGGGTGGTAAAGTCGGTGCATGGATTATCAGTTGTGCGCTTAGAGAATCCTTGAATCCCAGACCCTGAACCTCAATCCGGGACATCCGGTTTGCCCTAAAATTTGATTCGGGGCTGTCAAGCCGCAGCAGCTGCAAACCCGCACAGAACATTCCCAAACCCAAAAGACTGAATCGACCAGGAGCTCTAAAAACACGTGCCCATCTTTGACACGTATGAGTATGCTTGCCGTTAGAATACCTTCCTGCTAGAATGGGTTACCATAAGCTACCGAAAACAAGTCCCTTGGGAGGATGCCCAAAATCCTCCATGACAATAGAACCTGGACAAATCGTCAGTTATGGTGTTTTGATATACTAAAATTATGCAGGATGTTTAGTACCAATCATTGCCAAAGGGTCCATGTAGGCATAAGTCTATACTTAGGGACCAAACGGTTTCACATACCAACTTTGCGGCCCAAGTGTAAGCCCTGAACCCTAAAGCCGGATCCTGGTTGTCCGTGGACTGCTTGTGCAGCAGAGTAACCAATGCATCCTCATACGCGGGGTATGAACCACGCGGTCAAGCTTTAGTGCTCGGGCTTTATAGGGTTTAGGGCTCAGGCTGGCAGCAATGCCCCCTAACGGAATGGAACAAATCTACAAGTGGGTCAGGACCCTTGCTTCCTGAATGGGATGCCATAGGGGAAGAGCGTGACACCCTGAAGCCTGTCCCCTATGTAGCTAATGTAGCTAATGGCCTCCCACTTATGATGTAGTACCATTACGCACTAGGTAAGGGGAATTACTTGTTGTTAGTGGATGGGAGTGTTTCGTATGAAGCGAGGAGGTTAATGAACAATGCTAAGCCCTCAAACTGTAACCCTAAACCCTGAGCCCTAAACCCCTAAAACCTAAACCCTGAACCCTAAACCTCTAAACCCTAAACCTCTAAACCCCTAAAACCCTGAACCCCTACAACCCTAAGTCCCTAAACCCTAGACCCCTATAGAACCCCTAGACTCTAACCCTGAACCCTAGGCCCCTTTGTTGGGTTGCTGTTAAGGAACTTAAATTAAGTTACCATAATGGGTATATATAGTAAATAATCGGGTTTCCCCAATATAGTAACTTAATTTAAGTTCCTTAACAGCAACCCAGTTTCCCTAAACCCTAAACCCNNGGGTATATATAGTAAATAATCGGGTTTCCCCAATATAGTAACTTAATTTAAGTTCCTTAACAGCAACCCAGTTTCCCTAAACCCTAAACCCTAAACCCTAGCAGTCAACTCGGCCCAGCGCCTGTTCGATGACGCGCTGAGAGCCATCTGACAGCTGAACGAAGGCCTTAGGGTCACGGTTTAGGGTTTAGGGTTTAGGGTCAGGTAAATATCCCCTTCAGTAGATAGAATATGGCTATATATTGGGGTAAC
This sequence comes from Symbiodinium pilosum, assembly GCA_905231905.1. Lineage (NCBI taxonomy): Eukaryota > Dinophyceae > Suessiales > Symbiodiniaceae > Symbiodinium > Symbiodinium pilosum. Next base: position 102,185 of record CAJNIZ010047249.1, on the reverse strand, counting down.
ATGAATGCTATTATACATTGGGGTAATATGGGTTTAGGGTTTAGAGGCGATATATTCTTCTGCCCAGAGGCTGTGTAAACCTAATTAAGCCCTGTCTTCGCTTTAGGGTTTAGGGTTTAGGGCCCAGACAAAGCCGGCTACTACTGGTCAAATGGGGAGGGTAGCGGAGAAATTCTAATGGCATCAAACGCCTCCTTTGTAACTCGCAAACGTAAAGGGAGGACACATAGGAAACTTGGAAACCTTCCACCCTAAACCCTGAACCCTGAATGCAGATCTGCACCTTGTTATAGACGATTCTCACTTAGTATGTTTCCCCTCATCCTAAGGCCACAACAGCGTCACCTAGGTTGTGTCGTGTAGACTCTGAGGGTTTAGGGTTTAGGGTTTATATTAAGGGCCAAAGTAAATATTTCCGTGGACACGAATTAAAGTCCCGCATGCAACGTCATTGCCGCTATATTGGTACTGCCCGCTATTTGTGGCAATACAAAATGCAAGATTTCCTCCATGCACCATATTCATAGATTGCATACTGCCTTACTCAATAACGGCTGGAAAGCTCTCAGATATTGATATAGAATCTGTCGTCCTAGCCCTAGTACAGACTGTTACTGGGTGGGTGGGGAGCAGTACCCATTTCCTAGACTTAGAGCTTCAGGATTAACTTCGATAGGGTTCACGCCCTTTACTGCATGCTGCCTGGGGACAGGGAAATGGCCGGCAGACTATCAAAACCCATGGTAGGGATATTATGAAAATGTTATCTACAGAAACTGTAGGAGAATGTAGGCTATAATGTGGCTGTGGCTTAGGTGTACATACTCCTCCCCCACCCTGTACCATATTGCCCCTACATTAGTCCCTGTGCACCTATCTGTATCAAAACTTTTTGAGCACGGATAAGGCTGAAGCTTAATTGGCCTTGAAGCATTGACACTTCTTCGGGGTCTGAAAGTGGATCCTAAAACATTAAAGATATTTGGGGGTTCCTCAGAGTTACCCTAGAGATATGTAGAGACCAAAATTTCCATAGTCTAAATCCTAGTAACCCCGCAATAACACCTATAATAGTTCTCTATTGAATTTCCTACATAACCCCATTTAAGGAGCTTAGACTATAACTCATGTACGGATTCTGCAGGTCCTCACTAGAATGTACATAGGAATTATTCGAGCACTCACATTGATCAGGGAAAGCCCGGGTGGCGACAATACCCCATTGACTCAACAAAAACTACTAGAGGGTTTAGGGTTTACCCAGACACTCCTATGAAGTTCCTTATTGGGTAATATATTATCTCCCTTACCCCAAAACCATAACAGACCCACAAGGAACTACATGGGAGCCCTTGGGTAGGGGCATGACCAGCTTTGCCAGTGATGGCGTTACCAATTGGAATGCGCCAAGTGCATCGATTGGAGCCCTCGCGGTCGCAGGGACTGAGGGGTAATAAATAGCCCCTACAATCCACTCCACCATTCCCTGCAAAGCACCAGAGAAATACCCTGAACCCAAGTGCCTAAACCCTAATTCCTAGATTCTACTCCCTGACCCCTAATCCCTAAACCCTAAACCCCTAGAGGCTTGAGACTTCACGTTTAGGATCTTACTGCTGCTTTACTTTCTGGGCATTAGTCGGGACTAAGTGATCATTGGGATTATACAGGGACTATAATCCCTACTTCCCTAGGGACAACCAGTAAGTTGACGGGAGAGTGGAATACGGAATCTACCGACTGTTATCTGCGATACAAAAAGATCATTATCAGGATTCACTCCCCAACTCAGCGTCCAGTATACCCGTACGCGGTTTAGGGCTTAGGGATTTAGAATGAATTTAGGGTGGGGAGTTTAGGGATTGAGGGTTTAGCGAACCAACTTCAACGCACAAACGCTCTGGCGAGGGTGGCAGGGTAAACTTCTCGCTGCAATCCAGCGGTTTAGGGTTTAGGGTTGCACGATGTGCATGGGCTGTACAGGAAATAGAGGGATCCGTCCTAGACACTGTAGAAGGAGCTTTCGAGCAACTTCACATGTTCCCCGACTAGCCCCCTAAACTACAGCACTAGGTCCGCCCTAAACTCGAAACCCTATACCCTATATAACCCATTATAGTAGTTCATATTTTCCCATTATTCCAATATAACCCTGGTATTACCCCAATGGGCATTTTGAGCTAAACCCAAGAAATCTCTTATCGCCAAGGCGCAGCCCAAGGGAGGAACATCGTCTGCGGGAACGCCTGCAGACTGAGAAAGCTGACTTTGATTTGAGTTTTAACTAGGGCTTAGGTTTATAGTGTTTAAACCTTTTCGGGTTCTAAATGGTAGTTTCCATTTTCTTTTCCATTATTCCTATATAAGGGAACCCACGGGTTTCTTCCAAGGTGTATCTTATCTGGGGCCCCTAGGAATCTACCTTGACCCACGACTTCACCAACAACGCTGCGTAATCCCAGATCCTATGTTCTCATTCTTTTGGTTCTCCGTTGTGGGGGTAATGTCCCGAACCCCTATACCCCAAACCCCTACCCTAAACCATGAACATTCGACCCTGAACGGATTGAGGTACATCCTCAACCCCTACGCACTCCTGGTACGCTTTATCTGGGTTGTCGGTGGCGGTGCTTTCAAACGCCCAAGCCACTCTGCCTCGTGTAGGCCTTTCTTGGCTTTGGAGTCACGTTCCCACGAACCCATTCTCAAGAACAGCGGTAGAAGCTTCAGTAGTGGCTTAGATGTGCTGCACGATCTTGAGCTCACCCCGTTTCGGATCACCCCAGGTGACCACAGATCCATTCTCAAGAACAGCAGCAAATGCCGAGTGAGTTGCCTGGATGTGCTGCGCGCTCTGGAGCTGTGCCTGGACCCTGCTGCTGTCACCACCAAACTTCCGGATGACCCCAGGTGACCACCGATCCATTGTCCAAAACAGCAGCAAATGCAGTTCGACTTGCCTGGATGTACAGCACGTTCTTGAGCTGCTCCTGGACTCTGTTGCTGTCACCACCCAATGCAGAATCACCCCAGGTGACCACGGCTCCATTCTCCAGAACAGCAGCAAATGCTGCCTAAGTAACCTGGATGTGCTTCACGTTCTTCAGCTGCTCCTGGACTCTGCTGCTGTCACCACTCTGCTCCGGATGACCCCAGGTGACCACAGATCCATCATCCAGAACAGCAGCAAATGCACCCAAAGTTGCCTGGATGTGCTGCACGCTCTTGAGCTGTCCCTGGACTCTGCTGCTGTCACCACCAAACTTCGGATCACCCCAGGTGACCACGGACCCATCCCCCTTCAAAGCAGCAAATGCCATCCCGAGCTTGTGGCTTGCCAGGCGGGTCTGCCTTACTTGCAGGGTAAGAGTATCTCCCGATTTCAGACCGGCTGCGCTTGCTGTCTGGCTGTCATCCAAGATATGCTCTTTGGAGTCGCGCAGGACACCCATGCCAGTCTGCAGCGTGCTCTGTGCCTCAAGCTTGACACGCTTAAGCGGGCGATCCATAGTGACTGGGACCTTCGCAGTCCTTCCACTCATCAGGGCCACGTTGATATAATCGGACAGCATGGCGTCAGTGGCACAGAGGAGTTTGCGCTTGGGGGTTGCGGAACTCGTGCTGGGCTGAGACTCCTTCAACTTGGATGTTCCGTTGGTGTGGAATTGGACGACAAACCCCCAATATATCCTGAACATAGACCCTTTTTAGGGGTTCTGGTCATAGTTTTGGGGCTCTGGGTTGGGTTTGGTGCTTGATTCGGGCTCTGGATGGAACTTTTTCGGATTCCGGAAGCTAAAGCGGCTTGGGGTCTATAAGGGGTTCACAATCAATGGCCCTTGAGGGCCTCAAGGTAGCCTTTGATGGAAAACTCCCTAAAGCCCTGAACCCTTAACCCCGAACCCCTAAACTCCCGAAACCCTAAACCCTGAACCCCTAAACTCCCTAAAACATAAATCTTTAAACCCTGAACCCCTGAATTTCCTAAACCCTGAAACCCTAAACCCCCCTGAAACTTCCACCTCCATGTCGCCGGCGGGAGGCGCTATGTCGACATTCAAGCCGGAGACGAGCACCAGGTTCCGATCACTGCAGGCAGGGCGTAAGGGTTAGTTTGGGGGGCTTACCCAGACCCTCTTATGTAGTTCCTTGGGTAATATATTATACTCCCTTAATCAAGAAGCATAACAGACCCAAAAAGGAACTACATGGGAGCCCTTGGGTAGGGATCAGGGTCAGGGGTGTAGGATCAGAGGTCCTGGGGTCAGGGGTGGGAAGGGAAAGCTGGGAGGGAAGTAGGGAGCTTGAGTTGTAGCTGCGCATTGGATGCAAGCCCTCCTCCTTATGCCCTCAGCTTGCAGAATTCAGAGTTGAAGGGTGTAGGGATTATAGGGTTTAGGGTCTACGGTCTGCGATTTACAAGTTCGGCTTAAGGCCTTTCTGGCTTTGAGCGCTGTAGAGATCAGCTTAGTAGGCTGAAGTGTGCAACCTCGAAGGCTCCAAACAATAACATTTATGGACTGAAGGGCCCCAAGATAGGCATGATTTCTAGGGTTTGAGATCCCTTGTCTGAGGGTGATGTACCCTGACCAATTCCTTTTGAAGGGATTGCATGGCGTTGGCAATCTTTTCCCCCTGATATTAAAGGGCTTCCACCGCCCTAATGCGTATACTACGAGCCACATTTTATTAGGGGGGAGTACTTATCGTACGTCATTAGGGTCGTATAAAATTCGGTTACATCAAACAACAGTTTCATCGAACCAAAATCGTAGTACAATCGTAATAACACCCATTAAAGTCAAGGTAAAATCCATTAACGTGGACTGAATACCTTTATAACTAAACCAGCTTAAAATCAGTTCAGAAACGTAGTCAAACACACTAATAATCATCTGGAAAGAGCCTTTTGAATTCAGATTAAAATCTTATTCTCGACGAAAGTTCATAGACTGTTACGTTAAATCTAATCCGAACTAAGTAAAAACGATGTGAAATAGCAATAAACCCAAGTAAAACCGCATTGATCTTGACTGCTGTATAAAGGCCATTCAAAAACCATCCAAGTCTTGGAAACAAAGGAGATCCCTAATCCTTAAGAGTCGTGCCAGGGAACCAACCCCTATTCAAAGGATCCGAGCCACAATTATTATTGGCCGTTTTAACAGTAATCTTGGGAGCAGATTTAATTGGGAATTCCACAATTTTTTGGGGTTCAGGTACAGCCTATACCCTACGGGGCCCTAAAACCTACCCTGGACCCTCAACTAGAAATCCTGAATCCTGAATCTACCCCATACCTGGACCTAAGGAGTAAGTCAAATACTGATCCAAAACTCCAGGGTTTATAGTCCATATAAAGTAGATAGAAAATATCATAACAAGATCTTCACAAACCCATATTCTATCTTCTAAAGGGGACTATACCTTAAACCCTGAACCCTGGACCCTAAATCCTAAACCCTAAATCCTCAACCTTAATACCCTAAACCCTAGACCCCAAACCCTAAACCCGATAGCTTCCACGGAGTTTAGCCCTCCAGGCTTGTAGGCATCGGAGGTCACAATGGAATGTACTCCGCGGTCGAACTCGGACTGCATGATCTTGGTGGCTACGCAAGCACGGTTGGGGTGGAAGATAATGTAGACCCAACTTGCATAACCCCTTAGGGTTATATTGGGATAATGGAAGAGAAAATGGAAACTGCTGTTTAGGGTTTAGGGCTCTAATGTAGACCCATGATTAATAACCCCCTCCCCTTCATGGAGCTTATAATACCAACCCAAATATTCAAAAGCCCTTCAAAGGAGGGCGCCTAAACCGCGCCGATATACTTAAGTGCGTACACAGGTTTTATCGGATTCAAGGTTGAGGGCTGGAAATCAATGTCGAGTCACACGAAAACTGCCAAATGACATGGACACTAGGCTCATATGGAGGTTTATAGGGATTGAATGTATAAAGGCATCTTCAGGTGTGCAATAAACCCTAAACCCCGAACCCCCTCAGGCTGACATAAAGGCTCATGTGGCCAATCTTGGGGGGGAGCATAGAGTGGCTTGTCTGAAACTAATAACAGGACTATAGTCCCTTTGCAAAGGCATAGAAGGAGATGCAGAGTTTAGGGGTTTAGAGAGGGCTTTGGTAACCCCGAGCCATTATAAGAGGGGCCCTATAAGAGGCATATGAGAATTACGCTGCCCTGCGTTTGGGGGTTGAGGTTGGGGTCGCCCAAATCTGTTTCTTTTCGAACTATGTGAGGGCTTTTTTCAAAAAGTAGGAATCTGAGGGACTTTAGGAATATGAGGGTTGCAAGGGAGCTGTGCGGGTCCTTATTTAGCATTCTATTGGCGCAGTTTTGTAGAGTGTACAGTGTACAGCTTAGCTATATCTCTACCTGAGCTATAGTCTAAACTCCTAGTATCCCCCTTAAGAATCCCTATGGTAGTCCCCTATATAATCCCCTATATAACCCCCTTTAAGGAGTTTAGACTATAGTACACATGAACCTAAACCCCATAAACCCTAAACCTCGATGCGAGGCTGGGTGAGGTCTGCATACTTGGCCCGGCCGCATGATCAAACCACCTGGCCCCAAAAGTAAGTACAATTATAGCTCCAAACCCTTGAAAGTAGCTCACAAGGTCAGTTTTCTACGTACCTTTTGGATGCTTTAGCGTCTAGGTATTCGAGAAGCAGGTACTGAGGTATCCCCATTGGCTTTTGGCTGACGCATCAACAAAAATTTGCTAAGCATCAAAAAGAAATTTGATTAAACAATCAAGAAAAAATTGAATCTTGGCGCCCCGGCATCAAAAAAGATTAAATAAGCATCAAAAATAAATTTGAAGGCCAGAAAATAGTAATAGTAATAGTATTAGTAATAGTAATAGTAATAATATTTGTAATAATAGTCAAGCTGAAACGCTCANNATTTCTTTTTGATGCCTTGTCAAAATGTTTTTTGATGCCTATGCCTTGGCTTTTAGGGTTCAGGGTTTACGATTCAGCGTTGGGGTTCAGGGTGTAGGTTTGAGGGCTAGCCTTTCTGCACAATCTCCAAAAACACCCGTATAGCCCTAAGAGTTTCGGGTTTAGGTGTTTTCGAGGGCTTGCGTGTCTCAAAGTTTCCATTGCCACGGTAGAAACCCATCACTATGAGACTATGACCATCTAGTAACTTGCTTTTCTGCCATGGGGACTTCTGAACCTCTTAGGTGAATTTCCGGTGTCATGGAGATTTCAGGCTTACTCTGTTTTATTGGGTGCTTCATGGGTGCCCTGATATTCAAAAATGTGGCTGTGGTGCAACAATGGATGCTGGCGTGCTTCTGACCTTGTGTATCCGGTTCGCAGTGAAAATTGTACGCTCAACATCTTGGGGTCTAGCACACAAGAATCGGAAAGTCTCGGTGAGCTCCTTCTTCAAGCTGTCCACCTCCTAAACCCTAAACCCTATACCCTAAACCCTGAACCCTGAACCCTAAACCCTAAACCTTCAACATGTCCAGGCCCACCAGGGCTGTTGCCAGCTGTAAGTTGACCTGGCCGCGTGCTGCGCTTGGCGCCTCCAACTGCTCCGCCAACGGTTCAAAGGGCTGGCTGCTCTCTCTCCGCCCTACAAACCCTATACCCTAAATAGGGTTTAGGGTTTAAGGTTTAGGGTAGTTTCCATTTCATTTTCCATTATCCCTATGTTACCCTAATATATCCCTAATATTACCCCAACGGGTACCTATCGATTTGGCCTCGCCCCACGGCTTTCCGGCTGATGGGGCTTTCCTCCACTTCCTCTCTTTTCCCTGGCCCACGCCGCCACTGGCCATGTGCTTATAAGCCCCCATGAACCCTGCCCATACATGTGCCTAGGTTCCTCAGTAACCCCCTGATGTTGAAGGTACCCTTTTTCCTGCTGTTCAGTTTTAATAAGAGACCCCAAAATAGAAAGGGGAATTGTACTACTGGGGTACCTCGGTACTGGCTGCCGCCAAGCAACAATCAAGGCTGCCTGGGCTAAGGACTGTTTAGCAACTTCTTTCAGGTCTGCCATCAGGGAGCAAGTAGATCAGGTGAAGGAGCTCGTTTTTGAGTACCCTAAACGCTAATACCCTAATACCCAAAACCCTGAACCCTTTTTTGAGTTTGGATTTCGGAGCTCGGTCTTGAGAGCCCATCGCTGGGGACGCGGGTTCAGACAGCCGCAGCTTCCAGCTCCAAACTCTAAACCGCTTGTGAGCTGCAATCTAAACTCCTAGTATCCCCGATAATAACCCCCATAATGGATAATCAAATGGAACGGAAGATGGAAAATGAATTTGAAACTGAGGTTATATAGGGATTCTAGGGTTATAGTCTAAACTCCTAGTATCGCTTACTGATCCCCAAAGTAGTCGCCTATTTCAGCCCCAATATAACCTCCCTTTAAGGAGATTACACTATAGCTCATATAATCCTTATAGAACCCTATGTGTATACTTATATAATAGTTTCCATTTCATCTTCTCTTCCATTCCATTCTCTATCATTAACCCCACTTTATGGAATAAGGATGTAACCCCCTTATCACCCCTATAGTAGTCCCCTGTATAACCCCTAAACCCTAATCCCGGAACCCTATAAACCCTAAACCCTAAATGGAGATTAGGCTATGGCTCATGTAGCTCCATGCTACGGGGTCAGGGTGGTAGCTTTCCCGAAGCGTGGCTGATCCAACAGGCTGACCAATGGTTCAGGGTTTAGGGTTTATATGGTTTGTAAGGTGTCTAGGGTTCATAGGGCTTAGGGTTTAGGGTTTAGGGTTTATAGGGTTTATAAGGTGTCTAGGGTTTATGGGGTTTAGGGTTTATAGGGTTTAGGGTTTAGGAATTACCTGGGAAGCTTTGTGACCTCAAAATCATGCATTGGCCACTTCAAAACCCCACAGAGTAGGAGACTGGGGAAGGTACAGCAGAACATAGGTATACTAAGACCCATCCCTAAACTCTAAACCCTAAACCCTAAAAACCCTAAGACCCATCACTCCCAAGCTAAAAGTATACAGAGTCATGCATGATTTGTGAGCACCAACCGCATTTAGAGGCTACTCGCTCCCCAGGTCCAGGTGAGGCGAGGGGCTATAGAGGGCTTTAGGGTTTAGGGTTTAGGGGTTTGGGGTTTAGGGTTTAGGGGTTTAGGGTTTAGCAACCCTGAAACTCCTTGGCGCAGCTCTAGAAATAGAAACCACACGGTTGGCGGTTTCTGCTTTTGGCTACAATCCCAAGCGCACTGGAAAACCCTACCCGGTCTGAAGCTACATCAGCTTGCATGAGTCACTGCCTTGAAAAATGTTGTGCTGGGATTTGTTGACCTGAAATTGAACACGTCATCAAAGGTTGTCATTGGCACTCTTCCTCCTGAAGTCCCCGTCCCCGAACCCACCCGACCCACCCTATATAGGAATACATTGGGGATATATAGGGATAATGGAACATAAAGTGGAAACGACTATATTACATAAAAAAAATTATATAGACAGTATATGGAGAGTATGTATATACGTGTAGGCCATTCCGCAGAACTACCGTCGCAACCTTTTAACACTACTCCCCCTCCACCTTAAACTCTAAACCCTAAACCCTAAACCCTAAATCCTAAACCCTAAACCCTAAATCCTAAACCCTAAACCCCCCACCCCTAAGCCCCCGCTGTGGGGCCAAGATGCTGTGAGCTCTGGGTCATGAGGCGCGGTGAGGATGAATGGCAAGTGAGGAACAAGAACCCTGACCGGATTTAAGGGTTTCCTCAAGGGTTTAGGGTTTAGGGTTTAGGATTTATAGTGTTTAGGGTTTAGGGTTAGGGTTTAGGGTTTAGGCTTCGTAAAGTTTAAGGTTATCCCTAGGGATCCAAATAGCCCAACGTAGGTAATATCTACAGACTTTTGGGCCCAATGTAGGTATTATTTGCAGACTTGGATCCCTCGGGTATGTTCGTTGGGTGTCTCCTGGGCGATAATTTGAGCCATTGTCTAAACTCCTGGTATCCCCCTAAATAACCCGTATAGTAGTCCCCTATATTATGATCCCCTATAGAATCCCCTTTATGGAGCTTAGACTACACCTCATGTAGACTTGGGGGCTTAGATGCGTTGAGGCACAGAGAAGCTTCGTGCATTTAGGCTGGGGTGGACTCAGGACTCAGGGGTAATTCGTAGGTGGCTTCGCGAATAGTGAGGGACCAGCTTGAAACATTTGATCCCGCAAGTCCATGCCCAAAGCTATGTAGCCTATGATGTGGGCTAAACCAGGTTGCTGTAGAGATAGCTTAGAGTGGGACATGATGCTTGGGCAGTTGGACCCCTACAAAAGACATCCTTGCTACATACACAACCATTGACGCAATCTGGACGCTGAACGTACTATGATGACATACTGTCTGTCGCAACCTCGCGAACATCCAATAATGCGCCGAGCAATTATCTGGCTTGGATCCCCAGATTTCTCCGTGCCCAGCGCCACAATTCGACGCCCCAAACCCTAAATCGCCAAGCCTTAACCATGGGGAGAACTCAGAGTCACCTAGAAAAGGCTACTTAACCGATCACTTTGGGGGAAAATGACCAACATCATCATGGTCATACCCACAAGACCAGATCAAAACTCATCCTCTTAGACAGGGTGCTCATTGTCATCTAGATTTGAAGAACTAGCAGCTGAGAATGAGACACATGCTACTCTGATGCTGGCAATATTCTCATCAGCCATACCTTCCGAGGTATGGTCCAAGTGAACGATCGTTAAGAATACGTGGACAGATCACCATGATAGCGTTAAACAGGGTAACGGTACACACAAAACCATAGTGCTGGTAGAACGACATGCAGTGATAATCATCGCAAGCAGAAATACTAGAAACGTGAAACTATTCGTGCACCCCCAGCCTTTCAAGACGATTGGCTTCCCCGGGGAGGTCGGCATCTGTCTTTTTGAAAGAGAAGTAGTCCTGGTGGCCACCAAGGCTCGGAGATGCGCTCTATGATACAATGCGAGGTGGTCTTTCTCTCTCTCTCTCTCTCTATTTTTGTCTGTGTGTCTTTCTCCCTCTCCGTCATAACGCCTGGCCATGACCTCCATGTAACAATGCAATCAGTAGGTTGCTAGTTTGATGGACTTGTTATTGTCCACATGAACCAACCAAACTAAAACGTCCCGAATATCTGGGGGTTGACCACACAACAGGGACCATTCATGGCCTTTGCAGCTCTGAATCTGAATTTCATTGCTGAAGCGGGGATATCATGGGTGCTTCCTGGATTGAAGGATTGAATTTTACCTGCTAAGAAGCCCACCTCCCCTATCTTCCATGTGAGGTAGTGGCCGTCCTGCTTGAAACGGAGATCTTAGGCCGAACTGACGCATGCTTTCCTGAAGCTTTGTTATACCCTCCGGAGCCCGGTTCGCACGCAACTGGAAGGGATTTCAGGATTGCAAAAATGCTGGCACGTGCAGTGCTTTCATGCATTTTTCCCTAGAGAGGCCTCAAAAGTACTGCTGAGGGCAGCATTTCGTGCATGTACCCATTTTTTCTGGCTTTGGACAGAATTCGCTTGGGCCCATGTCGGGGAGTCAAGGGCCTTTGCCGCATGAGTTCAAGGTTCCAAGAGCATACGGTCACCAGAGCATCCATGCCCAAGCCATAATACGGTTCGTGTTCCAAGAGCACACGGTCATCAGAGCATCCATGCTCACACCATAATCACCTTCGTGTTCCAAGAGCATTCGGGCACAAGATGCCCAAACCATAATAGCGGCCTGTGCCTGACAATAAATGGTGCATTTGTTGGTTCCTTTTTCGTTCTACCCCTAAACCCGAAATCCTAAACCCTTCACAGGCCCTTCATGTCTTCAGTTTATTGCAGTATTGCCGGTTCCGTTTTCCGGATACTGTTAAAGCTCAAGTTTTATACTCGTCTTTGGTCCTTCGTCCAAGTAATGGGGTTGTAGGCCCCAAAATACTACCATCCTGCCCAGAGCTCTAGCATTTGGGAACTTGAGCCCTTGAGAAAGATGCGAAGGCTAAGGGGCCCCAATAAAATCCAGATTCTGCAAACCCACTCGAAAAAAGGAACCCCAACATTTTGGGAAACCACTCCTGAAAAACCTTAAACCCTATTGAAGCCCTTGTTTTCCACAATGACGAGGTAAACCCAAACCCTCAACCTCAAGTCTGAATCCAAAACCCTGAACCCTATGTTCAACAATAATGCGGGTTAGCCCTAAACCCTAAACCCTAAACCTCGGACAAGAGGTGGCTGAGCTGCGGATCGCGTAGGTGGCGCCACCTGGGCCCGCAAACGTAGCTGGGCGGGCTTGGCTTGCTTCTTGTTAGAAGGAATATGTGGTTTAGGGTTTTGGGTTTAGGGGTTAGAAGGAACCCTGAGGGCGTCAAGCATAGTTACCTTCTCGTCCATGCGGCCTTTGGTTAGCTGGGAACGTAGGACTGGAAATGAAAAATGGAAACTACTATAATGGGTTATATTACTGTATATAGAGACGATGATAAGGATCCATTCCTTCAGTCCTAGTTACCTTCTTGCCGATGTGGCAGTTGCAAGTTGTAGTCGGAAGATGCCCTCCCCGCAAATTAACATGGAACCTAAGAATGAGCCCTTTGTACACTAGTGTCCTGTTGAAATGCGCCCATCCATGGGGTTCCATGATAAAGTGGGGGTAGATTGATGCCAGGATCCAGAATCAAACCCTAAACCCTAAACCCGGTCACGTAAGGCGCGTCTCACAGGCTAGGGCTCGCGGAACAGGGTCTAGGGTTGAGGAGCCATGAAGTCTCAACACAAGAAACATCTCCTGAACCCTAAACCTATTCAGATCAGCCTAATCAAAGGGGTGGGGTGTCCTCAGGGTGTTAGTGGATCCTTAGGTGCGTGTAGTGAATCCTAGCATTTTAAACCTCATGGGCCAAATTTTTGGACTCCAAGAGGCTTGAGGTCCTGTATCATGCCGCTGGCAGTAAGAGCAAATGCCATCCTGAAAATCCTTAGGGTTTAGGATTTACCTGTATCCCTTAGGTGAACCCACCCGCCCAGTAAGCACAAGGTTTGTATAGAGTCCTCTTGTCCTCTTATATTCCTATTATACCACTATTACAGGGTAGGAGGTCTCCTAATGTATCCCCTTCATTGCATCAATACATCCACATACCCGCTCGCCATCCCATTGCCGCCTAGTCGCGCCATGCCAGTCGCATCCATGTCTGCCAACACCTACCATTGAGGCAGAGCCCTAAACCTAAACCCAAAGGTGTAATGTAGGGGCCTAAGTAATCAGAACAGGGCTTTGGGATGTAGTGTACTCTGAGCTTATACGCGCTACGTATCAGGGGATAATGTTGGGAGTTGTCCAGGCTTCCACACTACGACGCCTGATGTAGACCCACGGTTGATAAACCCCTTACTTTTCAGGGCCTCAATATTCGGATCCCCATCATGGCCCCTGTTCAAGGGAAGGGGGTTATTAGTTAGGAGTCTGGGTTATACAGCGCCATGTCAGGCAGTCTCCACGCTATTTTAATCAATAGGGAAATTTAGAATAATTTCACATCCCAACCTAAGACCATTTTGATACTGTTCCCCATGTAAACCACCAGTTAGAGTGAGCGCTTGGTTGGCCCAGAATCAAGCAGTGATTGGAGATCATTCCCAATTCAAGTACGATGACAAAACACAACTTCCAACTAATTACTGCAGGGACCGACTCAGAACAGTCTTGCGACATGGTTCCTGAGCAGCTTAGTAAGGCTCCTTTACCATTAGGATGCTATTCTAAATTTGCAGCGTTGCATGTCTTATTGAGTTTAGAACGCTGAAAACTAAAGTTGATGTCTACAGTGACCCAAGTAATCTCGAAGGGTACCCTGTACCATACTTAGAAGAGGAATCTCGACCCAAAATGTTTGAGACTCATTCACAGAAAGAAAAAAAAGCTTCCATTTCTCTGTATATACATTTTCTCTTCCAGCTAAATACTCTGAACCCTAACGCCAAATTGCTTATCCCTTATTTGGGTGGAGATATGGTCGGGCACCACACTTGCTGACCAGGATCTTTAAGCTTACATCAGGGACTCCAATCCTGAAGGGTTAAGGGTCGTATAGGGATATATGGAGTTTCCCAGTTTTAGGGATACCTTTTTGGGGGTCCCCACACAATATGTTTGGGGGATCTACATTAAGGTCCCCCTATTTTGGAAAACTACCATGTATAGGGGCACTGGAACAGAAATGTAAGCTATTGCATAATTCAGATTTGCGGTAGGATTCAGGATGGGGTAGCCAGACACTGCATGAGCGACTACTAGAGCCTGATACGGGCGTGATAGGCTTGAAATTTATCAGGTTCCCCCATTCAAGCTGAGGTCTCTACCAAGGCCAAACGGCGTGGCGGTTTATTGAGCCTGCGACCCACTTTTCCGACAATGCCATTGTGTCCCTGCTGTACTGCACCCTCAGAAGTAGGTCGCAGGATGGGACAACGAGACGCAACGGCTTGGGGTTTAAAACGTTTCGTGTTTGGAGTTAGAGGCCCTAAACCCTAAATCCAAACCATAAACCCTAAATCCTGAACCCTAAACCCTAAAACCGCGAACTTGCTTTCGACTAGTCCACCTGGGAGAAGCAACACAGCAGCCTTGGAAGAATTCTGTACCATGTAAATTTGGGTTTCCCAGAACTGGGGGGTGGCGGGTACCTTTAAAGGGGATATAGGGGATATAGGGGCTATATAGGGTATAGGGTTTCGGGTCTCCCATAATTCAGAATACCTTTGAAAGATTGTTTAGGGGATATATATATATAAAAGGTTTGGGGTTTAGGATTTAGGGTTTAGGGGTGTCTCCCAAAGTAAGTGGTACCCCATTTTGGGTCCCTATACACCGGTTTCGGGTTTAGGGAGCTAGAGCGTTGGGGGTCCATATTGGGGTCCTGCTACTTTGGGAGATTACCACTTCACCCTTTGCCCACTCCTTTCCAGAACACAAAACTCTTGTCCGGCTCCATTCCCAAGGCTGTTTGGGGGCTTCCTTGCCTACCCTCAGACCATAGGGCCCAGACGCGAACATCATGGGAACAAACTACGGTAGAATTTGCAGTAGATGATGTACCTACTGTAAGTCTTACTGTAAACAATTTTGCTTAGAAATCCTTAACCCTAAAGCCCACACCCTGAACTCCTCTAAGCCAAAATCCTCAAGCCTTCACCTCACAAGTCCCAAGCACTACCTAAAGGCCTTGCCCTAAACCCAAAATCCTACACGTCCCAAACTCTGCACCCTGGGCCCAAGCCCCGACCCCCCCACCGCAAGCCCTCGACCCTAAGCCCTGAAGCGTACTCCAAGAATTCTAACCCCAACAAAATAGTTTCCAGTTCAGTTTCCGTTTTTCCGTTGGAATTTCCGACTTTGTGGCAATAACGACTATACATCCCTGTATCATAACCTGTTCTGCGAAACCCTAAACCCCAAACCCTAACCTTATTCCCCCACATTTGGCGCCGCCCGCCTGGCAGCGAGATGGATTCGTGGGAGCCTGCCCAGGCCTTCGTTGGGCCAAGCGGCTGTGCTTGCGGTTTGTTCAGGTTTAGGGTCTTCTTGACTCGTCCTTTGATTGGGATTTTGGCTATTATTTTGAATGCTTTTGGGGTTCGAGTAAGGCTTTCGGTTTTATGAGTCTGGTCTTCAGCCAAGGGCACTTCCAAGTCCGAAGTTTTTACTTACTGGAGGCTACTAGGGCCTGTATGTATGTAATGTAAACGCAATGCAATGTAATGTAATGTAATGTACTGCAATGTATGCATGGATGTAGGGATGAATGGACGGACGAAGGAGACGGATGCATGCATGCATGCATGCATGCATGCATGCATGCAGGCATGCAGGCAGGCAGGCAGGCAGGCAGGCATGCATGCACGGATCTATGTATGTGTCATGCATGGATGCATGTATAGGTATGCATGTATATGTGCAGGCGTGTGAATTGCTTGCATGCTTCCATGTGTATATGTCCAGATGTGTGCAAATGATTACACATCCACGCATACCCAAGGGTTGCAGTAATTTGCATTTGCCCTTCCACCCCCTCTTCACAACGAGTAGGACAATGCCCACACTTGTAATTCAAAAGGCTTCCTACCTCTCGCTTATTTTCGCTGGCTTCGTTGGTATCATCACATGCTGTTTGTAACGGACCCAAGCTCGGTCATGGGTTTTGCAACACAGCAAGCGAAGCCAGGGACATCATCACCAAACCAGAAGGAAGCTAAGCCAAAAACCCTGTCCAAGACCTACGCCCTAAACCCAACTTCCCAGTTTTAAAAAATGGTGTTCCACAGAGGTTCCGGCGCTGGGCTAATTGCAGTCTTCTTGTAGAGGTCGGCAAATTCCTTCCGAGTGCAGGGTTTATGGTTCAGGATTTAGGGAAAGCTGCTGGGAGTGGGTTTCCTAAACCCTAAATAAACCCTAAACCCTAAACCCCTAAATGCTGCAAAGCTCCAGTCAGGTTGGCAATGTGGTGTTCAAAGGAGTGAAATGCGTGTTTATCAAACTTATGGGTACCTTTTTGGGGGGCCCTATAGGAAGGGACTATAGTGTTATGGGGTCTATATTGGGGTTCCCTAGCTAGGGAAACTCCCGAATCTTTTCTGGAGTGTCGAGGGTCATGGCATGAATGAAACCCTAAACTCTAAACAGCTCCAAAGCAGGTAAAACAATAGCCCAAAACACCAAAAAGAGTCACAATGGCCATTATTCTACATACTCTGGAGGGTGGCCATATTACATAACCCACTTTGAACCCTTACAGAAACCCTGTTTTCATTTGATTGTACATGTGTCCTTTTCCATTTGATTCTCCTTTCTTGGAGGTAGCATCCTCATGTCCTAGACCTGGAAGCCTACACATACTAGAAATCATCTTTTTCCTTTTCCATTCCCCAATGCTCCCTTCTATAGGTATATCGCTACATAGGGTCCTAAACCCTAAACCCTAACCCCTAAACCCTAAACCCTGGGTTTAGGGTTTAGGGCTTACCCAGAGGGTCCAAGTACCAATAGTTAGGTGCTTGGGATTTAGGTAATAGTAATTCTATGTAATTCTAGTGCAGGTTTGGACCCTTAGGGTTGCGGCCTAGGGGTGCAGGGCTTAGGGCTCGAGGGCTTAGGGTTCAGGGCTTCGGGCTCAGGGTTTGGGACTTCAAGGCTTGGGGTTCATGCCGCACAAGTACCTGAGTTTTCGCCACACAGCAAGGGCCAAGGTATCTACAAAGGAATCCGGCAGGGCCCAAGTTGAAAGCTATTGATACAGTCCCCCCTAAGTACAAAGAATATGGGGTATATGAGGATCTTAATACAATATACCCAAAGCCATATTCCATCTATTTCAGGAGGACTATAACCCTAAACCCTAAACCCTAAATAGTAGCTTCCATTTTCTTTTCCACCATCCCTATATAACCCCAATATAACCCTGAGATTCTATCTACTTAAGGGGAACCCGAAGTCTGCCCTACTGCACCCATTGGTCTCCACAGGACCGCAATTCAGGATCCTGCATATAACTGGGTTGCTGTTAAGGAACTTAAATTAAGTTACCATAATGGGGATATATAGGGATAATGGAAAGGAAAATGGAAACTACTATAATGGGGCTATATCGGGTTTAGGGTTTAAGTTACCATAATGGGTATATATAGTAATTTATAGGGTTTCCCCAATATAGTAACTTAAATTAAGTTACCATAATGGGTATATATATAATAATTTATAGGGTTTCCCTAACATAGTAACTTAAATTAAGTTCCTTAACAGCAACCCAGATAAAGTGTTTTAGCAGTGGTGGCGTTTCCGAAACGGACTCTATCACCCAAGACCCTCCTATAGTATCCTTAATCGGGGTTATATGGCCCGTACTGATTCCGTATTTAGCCGCTGATAGAGGGGTACCCCTAGTTGGGTTAATATGGTCCCTAATAGTGTACTTAAGTCCTAACACAGGGTAGGAGGAGGGCCTACCACAACCAGGGATCAGTGATATTGACTACGAAAGGAGGATCAAAGGGGCAAGATACTGAATGATTAAATGGAAACTGGGATTATTTAAACTTCACTCAGGGTCCATGTACCCATATTATGGGGCTTTAGGTCCCGAATATGATGCAGATTATAGTGCTACCCTACTATTTGGGTACTTGGCCCCTCAGGGGACCCTAGCGCTGGGCGCCGGCTAGTCTTGAGCGCCTTGAGCCGTACACGTTATATCCCGTTGCCGGAAGCCTGCAACCGCAATTTTCCTTGCTCTGCCCAAGCCATCTAATGCTAGCACAGGATATGCTGTTTCCACCCGTTTCGATTTCGCGTGTATTAAGAATGCAGTGAACAAGTTTGGCGCTGATTTCACTTAAATGTCTCATCCTGTCAAGCTGAAGTTGAAGGCCAGCTGTCTTAGAAGAGGTTCATAAACATAAGTTTAGGCCTGGCATCTAAAGAGCACAAAGACTCTGACTCCAGCTCCCCTGGTAGGAAACAAGTTTAGCTGCCATTTGAAATTAAAGGTCAAAATCTTTCAGGAAACTTCTAGAACTCAAGGGCTCTAAACTAGATAGCCCGGTGTAGGTACTATGTATAGACCTTTAGGGCCAATGTAGGTATCATTTATAGACGTCGAGCCCCAGAGGAAGACACGATGGGGTATGTTTCAGGTTCAACCTCAGTAAGTGCCAAAACAATCGGGCCCAATCGGGTTCGTAGTCGAAGCAACCCGAAGCTTATAGAATAAGCCCTGAACCCTAAGCCCTGAACCCTATAAGCCCTGAGCCCGAGACCCTGAACCCTAAGCCCGAATAAGCCCTGAACCCTAAGACCTCCAAGCCTCCAAGTAACGCCTCCCAACCCTAAACCTAAACCCTAGACCCTACCCCCAATGTGGGACGGGTCCTCTGATGCAATGTATACCCTGGAGGTGCTTTGAAGCAGCAAAGGATTCCTCAAGGCGCCCTTGCCAGAAGCAGAGTGGCTTGAAATCTTCAGACTTACCTAGACCCTCCAATGCAGTTCCTTTTTGGGTTTGGTATGGTTTTTTGGTTAGGGTTCTTATTAGGACTACCAAAAAGGTACTACATTGGAGGGTCTAGGTAGGGGTTTGGGGCTTCAAGTTTGCGGTAGGCATATTGCGAAACATTCATAGCCATTACGAGAGACAACAGGACGATACCTGGCAGTAACTTTCATCTTCCCGACTTTTTTCGGATTTGGGGATTGAGAGAATCAGGAAGTGAGAGGATTTAGGGTTTAGGCTTCGAGTACATGTAGTTTAGGGTTCAGGCTCTAGGGTGTTCTGAGTGTTGAGGGCGTATGCCAACTTCAAGGGACGATGCATCAGGGGAACCGTAGGGCTCAGACGTGCGATGCAGGTGACATACTCAAGGTTACTGCCCCATACTACTCATCCACATTCGGATGATACTGAGAATTATGACTTTACGGTCTTTGTTGGGTTGTACTACATTTAAAGCTGCTAAATTTGGATTTCAACAATCCCTAAACTACTAGGCCAAAGGCCCACTGGAGTGCTGTTCTGGGACTTTGATGCCTTGGGAGATTCTACAGCCGTGGCTAGAAGCAAGGGAAGCTCAGGCCGCCAACTGTAGACCCTAAACGCTAGATCCTGGGACTTAAGAAGCATAGGGTGTAGGGTCTAGGGGCTAGGGTTTAGGGTCAGGTGGACTTGGTAACTACGCTAAACATGGAGATGACAGGGGATGATATATGGCCTATAGAGGTTTCAAGTATACAGTCGCAAGTAGGCCCTCCAAGGTACACCTTTTGGGTGCCTTCGTTGTCCAGGAAGAATCATAGCCGACAACCATACAAAACCCGACAAAGAACTACATTAGTCTAGGTCAGCTAAAACCCCCAAAACTTCTTGAGAATAAGCTGAGGTAAGGCTCTGATGTAGGAATGAGCTCACTTGACTGGGGCACGCGCAACATGCAACAACTGGCCTGGGGACTCCAATGCTCCTTCCTTGAAGAATACATAGGGTTCCCAAACATGATTGGGGGCACAGACCCAAATTCGGGCCCCTTTTTTCGAAAGGGCAATGTTTGTAGAGGGCGCCGTGGGCGGATGGGTATCGAAATGGCATACGCTTGTCTGAGGTCTGTGCAGGCTCCAGCATGCGCTCGAAATTCAGGGCCTGAGCGACAGGATGCGAGTTTTTTGGTGTCCCCAAAGGACCATGCACTATAGAGTGTGGGGTGTCTTGTAGCATTTGAGGCTTACCTTCAGTAGCGTAGGCCCAAAAAAAGGCATTCAAAGGTTCAAACAATAAAAGGTGAGCCCTTTTCTTATGCCTGCATTGGATACCCTACAGTAGGCAAAGGTTAGGTTTGCTGGGGTTACCGCCCAGGCGAACGCGCCTCCTCCAAAACCACGCTGAACCCTCGCATCCCCAAAATGGCACATGGCTTGTGAAACCTGATCCCTGCACCCTACATCTAAAAACTTGAGCCCTGAGGGCTTATGCGAGCTATAGTCTAGGCACCATGTATCCCCTCTGAAGAACTCTTATAATAGTCCCCTATATAATCCCCTATATAACCCCCTAGAGGAGTTTAGACTCATGTAAGGTTCTCAGCTGGGTGCTCGGTAGTCAGAGCTAGGATGGAGGCCTGACGTATTCGTATCTCCGGGCGTCAAACTTTAGGGTCTAGGGTTTTGGGTTTGGGGTTTAGGTTTGCAGGATATAGAGTTCAGGTTTCAGGGTTGAGGGTTAAAGAGCTCGGGGTTCAGGGTTTAGGGTAGTTCTCAGAAATAGGGTCCCATTTTGGTACCACTGAGGATTAGGTGCCGTCATACAATCTACTGAGAACCCCATTATTCATGGCACCTCAACAGGAAAAGAACATGGAAAGCAAACTGGAAACTGGTTTTTAGGGTTCAGGGTTACAGTTTATATTTTCCTCATATGATTAATGCACTTGGGTTCCTATTAGGGAGCATGTTAAACCCGAAACCCTGAACCCTAAGCCCTAAGTGACTATACGAAGTACCAAACGGACCCAGAAGCCCCCGATGTCCACCTTGAATGGCCCCTTGGTAACCCTAAACCCTGAATCCTGTAAATTCTAAATCCGATGAGCCCTAAACCCTAAATCCTATAAAGCCCTGAATTCTACAAACCCTAAATCCTATAAACCCTAAACCCTCAACACTAAATCCTATAAGCGCTAAACCCTAAACCCTTCATGGGTTCTTGTCAATGCGAATATTGATGGTAGCTCTGTCATGCCTAGGAACTCCTCCGGGCCAACCAGTTTTTCCTCTCTTTTAATATATCGGGTTCTTTTCGGGTTTAGGGTTTAGGGTTGAAGGTTTACGGTTTAAGGTTTCTTGTCTTACTGCACGATGGACTGCTTCATGAGCAGAGACGGTTGGACGCGACCCTGACGTGCGAATGGTAAACCCTAAGCCCTAAACCCTAACTAAGGGTTTCCATTTCATTCTCCATCTTCTTTTCTCCATTTGATTCTCCATTATCCCTATATATCCCCTACATAAACCCTATATAACCCCTACATAAACCCTATATGGCCTGTAGTCATCTCACACAAAAACCCTTCGTACTCTCTCATGCAGTTAGCGTCCAGAGACCAGGGCTTTAGGGTTTAGGGTTGACGCCCTACTCCTACAAGCAAACCCCCAGATCAAACTGCTGAAATGCGGGTATTTGTCACTAGGGGTAGGGGGGTCTCATTATTTGGGGGGAAGGGATTCTGACACTTACTTTCTCATCCAGGTTCCTGACTAACTTCTATAGATCCCAAACCCTAAACCTTCTAGAAGGCATATGGGCTATAGTCTGAACTCCTAGTATCCCCCTGCATCAGCCCTATAATAGGAACCATGTACACTCCCTATTATAACCCCCTTCGAGGAGTTTAGACTGTAGCTCATAGAGGGCTCCCGGAGGCCAAGGACTTCTATCCGGCTGCTAACCTTCCCACATGCAACCTGCTTGCACTTGGTGGCCGAGCTATGCAATGACTACAATCTGCTTGTAAAAAGACCACAACCAAGAAACATGGCCTTGCTCTATTCGTGGTTTAATTCCCCAAACACTAAACCCCTAATCAAAGCTAAACCCTTCATAAACCCTAAACTATAAATCCTAAACCCTAAACCTTTAAGCCCGTATAAACTTACCATTACTTTGGGTTCCTAACGTGCTTAATCTCAACATTTCAAAGTTTAAACATGTCTAAATCCAAAATCCGCCCCCACACCCTACGTGATGGTAAGAAACCCTTAATGAGCCCTAAACCCTGAAATCCTAAACCCTAAACCCGTGTGTAGAGCAGTTCGTCCGAGGTCCAAACTATCCCCAGGTCATCCTGCGAATCTGCCGATTGGGTATTAAGGTTCCGGATTTCAGGCTTAGCCCTAGAAGCCCAGGTACCCATATAGTAGGTTCTTGGGTTATAGATAGTATAAGTTTATGTAGGGGCCCAAGGACAGGAACCCAATATATAGGTAACTGGGCTTCTAGGGTAGGATTGTTCCAAAAGCGTTTCGATGTACAGCTTGGGGTCAGGATTTACAGGTTGGGATTCAGATTTTTGGGCTAGGACAAACTTAAGTTTAGAATTTAAACCCTAAACCCTAAAAACCCTAAACCCTAAACCCTAAATTTAGGGTTAAGGAGTCTGGGGCTCAGAGGTTAAGATTTCGGGTTAAGGACTCTAAGGGTGGAAGACTTTGGGGCTTAGGGTTGAAGACTTGGGGATTTAGGGTTTAGGGTTGAGGACCTTGGGGTTTAGGGCTTAGGGTTGAAGACTCGGGGATTTAGGGTCTAGGGTTGAGGACCTTGGGGTTTAGGTTGAAAGACTCTGGGGTTGAATATTTTAGGATTTAGGGCTCAGGAAGACCAGACTCCAGCTGCATGTCCCAAAGTTGAAATTCTGCGATGAGGGTCTTCCTCTGGAACAAGCCCTAGAGCTTCAATGTCCATGAGTAGGGTTTACGGGCTTTGGGTCCCTAAACCAGTTTAGGTCTTAGGGGTTGGGGGCGACTTTGGATCCCTAGGCTGAGACTTCACAGCAGATGCCCCAACCCTGAACCCTAAGCCCTAGACCCTAAAAACCTTGATTTTCTGGGGTT
Organism: Symbiodinium pilosum; assembly: GCA_905231905.1. Lineage (NCBI taxonomy): Eukaryota > Dinophyceae > Suessiales > Symbiodiniaceae > Symbiodinium > Symbiodinium pilosum. The sequence continues at coordinate 78,986 of CAJNIZ010047249.1, read as the reverse complement.
TCTATTGGTAAACCAATACCTATAAACCCTAAGCCCTAAACATTGCAGATGATTGAGTACGGGACTCCCATGCCTCACCACAAGTCTAGCTGGAGTCTAGACTCAAAGGGCTCCTGTGTAGTTCCTTTTTGGGATTTACTGCGTAACAATCTAACCTCCTACCTCCCAAAAGCATGACCCTAAACCCTAAACCCTTAACCTCTCAAGGTTGCGACCCATCCTGGAGCAAAAATCAATCCCTTACCCTACGGCTGCAAATAGCTCAATGCAGGTACCATTGATGGACTTTAGCACCCAATGTAGGAATTATGTTTAAACTTAGAGCCCAAGGGTTAAGATAGGATTTCATTTATACGCGATTCACTAGGTCCAAGGTCCCAGAAGCTATTGAGACTGAAGTACTTGGTACCTGACACTCTCGTATTTAGACACCTGGCTCCATGCCTCAGACACAGGGTTGGCCATACAGCCCCGGCCCCTAAGATCGAAAACCCTCCACAACCTAAACCCTAAACCCTAAAACCCTAAACCCTAAAACCCTAAACCCTAAAACCCTAAACCCTAAAACCCTAAGCCCCTAAAACCCTAAACCCTAAAACCCTAAGCCCTTCTCCCCTTTTCCCCGCAGAATCCGATTGCTTATGGCCACCTCATGCGGCACCCTGCAGAATAAGAGAGTCCTTGGCTTGACCTCTTCCCTAAGGATCCAAGGACCCAAATAATGGGGTTTCAGGGCCCAAATACAATAATATTAATGGTATTTGGGCCCTAATATCCTATTATTTGGGTCCTTGGACCCTTAGGGCTTTGGCTGTGACAATTCCATACCGGCCGTCCGTTTAACAACTGCCATAATATGAAACCAACAAAGCAAGCCTGACAACTTGCTGGGTTCCCTGGGCCAGAAAAATTCTCAAGTGTAAAGTGCGCCTACCTATCTACTAACAAGTCTTACCCTCCTGTTTTATGTCGCCTCTTCTGGGTTGAGCAGGGAATTGCCGATATTCACCAGCACGACGCCATCTGAAACACAGGGGCACGCTTGCTGGCTCACGGTTCACAGTGCTTGGGGTTGAGGGTCTCGAGTTTCATGGTCCAGGGTTTGGCGGGCGGCGAGGTTTGCTCTACCGCAATTGTGTAACAGTAACTCCAACGTTGGGACAGAGATCCCTGTCTACAGATCAGATTGCTTTGACAAGTAGGCTTCAATTTCCATGACTTCTGCCCCCAGGAACAGGCCTCCAGCACTCCCTTGCAGGCAACACCCTGCGTCCCCTAACTAACATAATAAACAGCAGAAAACTGCAGAAAAGTAAGCACCCTATGTGGCGTGATATCTTCTCATAGACGCCCGGTACATCTGAAAGCACATGGGTGCATTAAAAATAAAGGGGCCCTTTCTGGGGATATATATACATATATAGATGGATCTTGGGGGGGTGACCATATATATATGCATAGACAATCTGCTTAGCAAGGAATATAGTATTTGGGAGCACTACTTCAACCTAGTCCCCACACTGCGCAGCCTCACCCCGGAGCCATCAGACCCGAATTGCCACGCAAGTACTCCCTGAGGCCTTCGGCCCTATACAAAAAGACGGAATTTCGCAGCATTCGAGCCCAATGTCTGACCTAACTCCTGAACAAAAAGCCCAATCCCTTAGGGTTTAGGGCCCCGGCCCTAAACCCTAAACCCCTTGTCATCCAAAAGGCCCATCCTTTTTCTGAAGCCCTCAAGGAGACTCAAGCTATAGTTCTCCCTGATGGGCCTTTGGCTTCGCGAACGCTGATGCGTCCCAAGGCTTTGTTGTAGGCTTCCATCTCAGGGTACGGTTTTCCTGGACCCTGGATGTCCTTCCTTGTTGGCGGCCGTGTCCTACATATTACATACTCATAGGATGTGTCCTAGGACATCAAGGTTCCAGGCAGAGTATCTGCGGCTAAAGGTCCGACTACACAAATACTGGGGCGTTGGGCCCCAAATACCAGCATTAAGATTAAGATATTGGGGCCTGAAGCCATGATTACTCTTTGGGACCCTCCGCTATCGTTTAGTATGTGAAGGTGTCGGTCTACAGGTTGGCGACTAAAGAATCGGGAATATGGGGATCATATTAGGACATTGGACAACTCCATTTTTTCCATCTATCTAAGGGTGGATTTTAACTCTACATTCTTTCCATCTATATCCTTGAAGCCCCAGCAAATGGGAAAAAGTGAGCCCTACGTCAGTACACCCGGCTTCAGGCAGAGGAAATGTGCCCAGTCATACATGGCATGATTCACAGCAAGTTCTTGGTTGACATGACAAAACACATGCACAACCTTGATGCTCAGAACAGGGCATGCCTAGCATGATTTATGGTGACTACCACGGGAAACATGAACAATAAGGACTCAGAGTTCAACGTTACGGGTATTGCCAGTTTCCAACGAGGCCACAAAGCACCAGCGAGACAGAGCTGCAATGCACAGAAGCCATTCTCGATGTACCAACTCCTCTGATAAGACGCGACTGCGTGTCCTGTTGTGCGCTCCCGGAGGGTTCCCCGGGTATTTTCTGCATCCCATTTGCAGAGGCTTGCTTCTCAGTAACAATATGCATGGAGAATCTGGAAGAGCTGGGTAGGATGGGATCAATTTAGGAAGGTGCGTGAGGAAAACGTCATAACTTTGTAGATAGTAGCTCCCAAGTTCCACTCTCGCAAACTTCACATGGTTTCAGCACAGCATCTGCAAAGAGGACCTGATGTCAGACTTGCACGCCGGAGGTGAAGCTTACTGGCATAGACCATGGATCCCGACCCCCCCAGTCCCCCCCGCACCAGGATTTTCCAAGAAACCCACAGGCTTAGACAAAAATGAGAGACAGCTATAATGTAATCTGAGTGCGTATGAATAGAAGAAGCTTGAACCCTCACCCCTATGAAGCCTTTGAACGCTGATGCCTGAGCCTTTGATAGCCCTTAGCCTCGGGATATCCCTTCACCCACTAGTGGCGCTGTAACAATCAAGCACAAAGTAGGACCCAGGCATAATTCCAAGAACCCTAGACCCTGAACCCTAAACCCTGACCCTAAACCCTAAACCCAAGGTCACTATAGTACAAGTAGTTGGGTGGGAAGCACCTGACCTAACTTCATAAGTCTCAGCCGCGGACATAAGGGGCAAGGACTCCTGCCACCTTCCCACCTAAGTGTTGTTTTGGTTTAGGGTTTAGGGGGGCTTAGGCAGGCAATAGGAGATGTCAATTCGTTCTGTATTGAGGACTTTGCTATTCACGGACTTCAGTCGGTCGTATGAACTCGCGAAAGCTCTTTTGGCTGTTATAGGACTACCCCTAAAACCCTAAACCTACCCAAATGGGACATGTTCGGGTTTTTTTTGCGCTGTGGGGCGGGATGCGATGGCGGCTTTTGAGCCTAGAGCCCTTGGCTTTGTACCTTTGCACTACTAGGGCCCTGAGTGCCGCAGTTAAACAACAACCCTAGTTACCAATTTTCACAAGTTGGGCCTTTGATCCGAAAGCACTGCTGCATCAGCACCCCGCAGGAACCTGCTTACCCTACGGTCCACAACAAAAAACAAGCTAGATTCTATGCACTTGTCCACGCTGTGTTGACGTCGCCAAGCCCATGTATCTATTTTCCGACTTGCCCAACCTCATGCCTCAAAGTCCCTTCGCCGGCGGCAATTGGAATGAGCTATTGGGTAACGCTGACCGCAGTCTGAGCATCGAAGGTGAGATGGTTTAGGGTTTAGGGTTGTCACTCACACTGAACATGAGCCTGCTGTACTAGCTGTTGAGGAGGTTCGGACTTTGCCAGAGCCTGTAGCTTGGCAGTTTCGAGGGAGACCAAGGAGTAGCAGTCTTACCAATTTACATGCTTACGAAAATACTATGCGAAAGGAGGATAGAGTCATCCTCCCTACAGGCTAGGGGCCGTGGCATTGTAACCCCCACTAAAGGTACGACATAACCTCTACATAACCCCAGTTTCCACTCCATGCTCAATTTGATTTCCCATTTGATTCTCACTATCCTCAGCCCTGAACGGGTAGAATAGCAGCTTCCGTCCCTAAACCTTAGACCCTAGGCCCCTAAACATGTGAACTGCCAAATGGAGAGCAGGGGCTCTCCACCCTAAACCCTAAAGCCTAAACCCCAAACCCTAAACCCTGAACCCTAAACCTAGGATTTTCCTGACCTGAGCAATCCCGTAGAGGGCCTCGTAGAGGCCTGGTCAGTCCCGCAGTGGGTACCACAAAGGACCGTAGTTGGCATACTATGGTTTAGGGATTAGGGTTTAGGGCCAGACTAACTCCATGCTTAGGGGCCTATTACTGTAGGGGGGACTGACCTAACAAATAGTACGTTTAGGGAAAAGGATTTCTTGTTTAGGGCTTAGGAAACAGGACTTAGAGTTTTGGAAAAATCCTCAAGGCTCCCTAAGGTGTTGGGGCTTCCTGAATGAAGTTTAGGGTTCAATGTAGACCCATGTTTAATGAACCCCCCTCCATTCAAGGGCCTAACAATTAGCACCCCTATTATGACCCCTATAAAGGGGAGGGCGTTTATGAATCCAGGGTTTGGGTAATTGAGGGACTGAACAAAACAGGCCCAGAGCATGCAGCCACGCCACAACACGTAGACATCGAATGGTGGATGTCCCCAATCTGCCGTCTGCGATATACTCCGTACCTCGCTTCATTGCCGTAACCCCTAGCCCAGACCCCTGATTAATGAACCCCCTCCCCTTAATAGGGATTATCATAGGGATACTAATATCTAGGCCCTTAGAAGGAGAGGGTTTATTAATCATGGGTCTACATTAACCCTGAAGCCCTGAACAATAAATCCATGAAACCTACACCCTGAAACCTTACACCCTAAAACACCTAAACCGCGTGGCTAGGGACGGCGGTGAAGATTGCTTGAAGCGCCCGAAGAACTGAGGGAGCCTGATGCCCCTTAATTGAAGATTCTCCTATCATAAGTAACCCCCATGCTCCAAATTACCTGGCGACCTCATATTGGATGGACGTTGGGCCAAAATTCCTTCAAGTAGGAGTCCTTAGAGCCTTAGAGTAAAGATCCCGATGCCATTGAAGGGATATTTTGTAGGAGATCCCTCCATTGACGCCATGCAGACTGCACATCTCTGAGTTTCTCAAATGGGGCGGAATTCTTGGGAAGCTTCCATGCTTGTGTATTTGTAAGGGTCCAAGGACCCATATAACAGGGCTTTCGGGCCGAAATACACTGTATCATTTGGGTCCTTGGACCCTTAGGGTATGTTCACCTACCCAGACCCCCCTAAAGGATCCAAAAAATGGAACCCCCTAATAATCCCCTAGTTTCCCCAATGTAGCAATGGGTTCATATTGGGGGGGTTCCATTTTTTGGATCCTTTAGGGGGTCTGGGTATCACCTACTAAGCATCATTGGGCCGAGCTATGGATCCCCGAACATGGACCCCAACATGCTACAGTCCTTGTTATTGGGTTCCCGCAAAATGGTATATACCCCCCTAATTTGGGGAAAGCACGAAATCTCAAACCTACCTGCCAACATGTCTTAGGATTCAGAATATGGGCTTCGGGTGTATAAGGTTGAGGATTTAAGATATATCAGGGACATAAGTTCCACACCTATCGCTTATGAAAGGACCTACACTGCTTTCCCCAACATAACCCAGTTACAGTACCGGCTTAGAACTCTGACGACTTACCCTGTATATAACCTTTAGGGTCTGGGATTCAGGGTTTATAGGAGAGAATGAAGGGACAACTCCTTTAGTCGTCCTGACATCATCATCAATACAAATCTGCCTTCCCTCAGTTGAACCTTGAATCCTAGACAAGCGTAGTACATTCCGCCATTTCCCACACCCCAAACACTAAACAGTCCATGTTCTGAACTCTTAACCGGTCATCTTAAACTGATGTCATGCGCAGAGCCTTTGTTTTCTCGTTGTATCAAGCATCTAGTACCGAAAAGGCCCGTTCGGAGACAAGCCAAAATACTCCGCGTCTTGCCTCGCTTGAAATGTTGTACTTCAACTCCACTCCTAACGACCCTGCACCCCTAAACCCTAAGCAATCATCTCTTTACCCTTAGCCCCAAGTCCCCTAAACCCTATAGAAACCCTAAACACCCCAAGCCCTAAACGGTCTTTGAGGCAGCGGCTTGCCAGAATCCGGGTCGTAGCCCACGTGTGGGGCGTGGATGATGACCATCTTGGCTGGGAGGATATGGGGCTCCAATTGGGCTATACAGGGGGAAAGGAAAAGAAGATGGAAGCTACTACAATGGAGGACAGGGGACTATTTCACTCCTTTTTTCAAGAGAGGCGCTTAGTGGCTTAAGATTGAGGATTAGGGCCCAAGGGTTTGAGGGTTCTGACTTTCGGGTTGAGGGGTTTAGAGTGTAGATGGTTCAAGGGTTTGGGGGGGGTAGAGATTTAGGCGACCAGAGGCCTAAAACCTATTTAAACCCCAAACAACCCTAAAAGATCCTAAAAAGGGTTTACGGTTTGGGTGTTAGACTTGGCGGGCCGAAGTGTTCGAGAAGGGCACGCATCCTGCTTTGGGGTGTTTCTTGGGAGAGGGAGGATTGCCGCTCAGCCACCATTGCCTCAGTGCCTTTTTGCGCCCGGAACATGCCGCATCATGCCGTGCCGGAAGCTGCGCATCGGAACATTGATCCGTGCCCGAAATACCTTTAATTGAGGAATATACCTTAAATGAAACTAGCATCTGTAATAGGGTTGGGGTGTAGGGATTAGGGAATGTCTCTGCATCAAGGTGTGTTAGGGGTAGTTTCCCAAAATAGGCGGACCCTAATATAGACCTCAAAAACTAAGAACTCCAAATGGCACCTTTCTTTCTTTCAGTCTTGTGTAGCGTCTGCTTCGCTGACTATGTGCCGCACGAATGGTGCACGTAGCAGCTTCAATCCTACCAAAGAAACCTCTTAAGATCTTCATGAAAACGTCATCAACTAACCCCCAAATGTCACCCCTAATTTTGGGAAGCCCGCTGGTCTCCCTGAAGTATGTCATGCCCAAACAGGCCCAAAAGCTCAAGGCAGGTTGCAAACCTTCCAACCTAAAACCTTCTCTTTGGGCAACCTTTAGGGAACCTTTGGGGAACCCCTATTATTACTACTACTCTTGGTATTCTTTTCGTATGTATGTATATATATATATATATTAGTCGCTACTACATACCCATACTATGGCAAACCTTTCCCAACCTGAAGCCTGAAGCCCCAAAACTCAAAGGGAACTCGCTGCGTAGCAGTGAAACTCAGCCCTGACTGAGCCTTCCTCTTACGGGCTACAACAGCCAGTATCGCACTGAAGCTTGCCTTCTCAGCGTTGCTACTCTGATTTGCTAATGGCGAGGAAGGGTGCTTTATGTGGTGAGACTCCGGCCACCAAACCTTCCTCCGTGATCTTTAAACCCTAAAGATATATAGGGATAATGGAAAGAAAATAGAAACTACTATAATAGACTATATTATATGGATTATAGGGTGTATGTTCCCTAAACCCTAAACCCTGAACCCTGAACCCTATATCCCTACAGCCACTCCCTGGTTGCAGGATCATGGATGGTTGTGCTTCTCTGCTGATAGCCTTCTTGCCAATCTAAGTGGGGAGTTTCCAAAAAATAGAGGGCCCCTTTTCGAAAGTACCCACAACAAGTGGCACAGTCACGTCTACAGTTCTACATTTGTAGACCATGGAAGCCCATCTTAATTCTTGATGAGCGCGAAACCTTCCGTGAAAAGAGGCACCAGGAAGTCCCCATCTTAACATGGGAACTATATGCAGTTCCGTGTTACCTTTGGGGGGATAGATTCCGCCCAAGTTTGTCCATGCGACATCCTCTCCATGGTGGGAGTGAGGGCCGTGGCGGTCTAAAGCCATGATGCCACCTGGAAACTTTTGTGAGGCTCTTCGGCAAATTTGGCAAGAATTGTTTGAAAGAGAGAGGTGGGACTGGAATCTTCCGATGTCGCCAGCAGTGGTAGAATTTGGAACTTATGGTCCCAAGTTGATATCAAATCTAGACACTCATCAGGAAGCCTAAAATAGTGCGTTCACCAAAGCCCATTCAAAAGAGCCGCCGTCACCCTTCTTAGGGAATATACTTGGGACTTTACTAACCTACCAACGGGTGTCTACACCCTCAATGCCCTCAATGGTCCCTTAGCCTAATGTGGACAGTACTTCGAACTGTGGGGCAGATCTTTCCCAAAACCCAAAACCCACACCCTAAACCCTATAAAGCAGCCACCCTGCCTGCTTCCATCACAGCGGATTATATGATTCGAACGGCTTATATGAAGGTTTTCATCAATAGGGTCCACAATATAGACCCCCATATGCTATAATCCCCATTATGGGGACCTTGCAGAAAGTGGGAAGCCCCCAGAAAGAGGCATATAATATTGAGATAATGGATTAAGAACACGATGGAAACAACTTCAACTAGAAACCTGAACCTTGATCTAAAAGCCAAACTCCAAAGAACAGGTCTCGCAGGATCAACAGGTTTAGGGGGTTTCAGCGTTTAAGTTAGGAACCTACCCTCAACCAAAACTCTGAATCCTAAACTTAATGCCCTAAATCAAAAGCCCTAAATCTCAAATCCTAAACCCTGAACGCTAAACCCCAAGGCCCCAAAGCCTGAATCTCTGCGGTAAGCTTCAAGTGTGCCTTGCCTCTGGGTGGTAACATTCAGAGTTTTGGACCCCAAATGCAAGATGTACCGTTTCGTATGCAAACGTCTATATGGGTGGTTGTCAAAAATGTTGATTCCTTTTGGAGCCCTATTATAGTACGGCACCTAATATATTTGGGGTACCGAAAAAGGGACCATAATTTTGACAACCACCCATATAGGGTCTTTAGGGTAGACGTTTAGAGGGTGGAGGGTTTAGGGTCAGTGCCCTAAAGATCAGCTTGAGCCTAGCAAACTCCCTCTTTGCTTTTGGTTACTGCTCTGAAATTCAGATATAACCCCTCTAATCCCCATAGTCTAAACCCTAAACCCTAATTTAATAGTATTTTAACGATTGTTCCTGTGAATACTATTATTGTTCATATCAGTACTATCATTACTATTCTCAGTATTATTCTCGGCTTTGGAGACCTGAGGCTCCACTTTGGTAAATTGGCTAAGAGGCTTGCTGTAGACAACCCGAGGCCCCAAAACCTGGCAAAAAGAAAGCCACAAATATAATGGGGTAATACAGGGATAATGCATTAATATGGAAAACGATATGGAAACTACTATTGAGGGTTTAAGGTCTAGGCAAGCCCACCGGGCATGAAAGATGTTGGGGCCCTAGGGCGTTGAGTTGACGTCTTCAAACTTGAGAAAGATTGGGGTGTCCCAGACATGGGGGGGTCCCTATGGATTCTAATGTGTTGGGGTATATGTTAGGGTCTTCCTATCTAGGGAAACGACTTCGCAGGATTTGGAGCTTGATCAAAGCGGCTACCCCACAGAGCCGATGTTCAGTTCGGGGCGGGAAGACGCAACAGCAACTTCCGTACCCTGCCCTAGGCAGAGATCGGATCCCTTGCGCAGAAAAGTGAGGGAACGTTGCAAGAAACAAGAGTACGGAACCCAAATGAGCCACAGTCTAAACTCTTAGTATCCCGCTTCACTTAATACCCCCTATAATGCTCCCCTATATAATCCCCTATCTACCCCCCTGTAAAGACTTTGGACTATAGCACAAATGTCAATTGGAATTGGACTCATTCCCTAAACCCTGAGCCCCCTAGCTGAGACCCTAAAGTCTACGCCATCCCCCTACACACTCGACTGGCCCGGCCTAGGTAGCCATGTGTGAATGGGTAGGCACCTTGGTTGACATTTAGGGGGTTCTCATTTGGCGAAAGTTGATAGAAGAACTCTATGTACCCTTACTTCGGAGTATCAAATAAGGGGCGGGGGCGACAGTTGAGCAATTCCCAGAGATCTATTCTCTGAAGGAGCTGTGACTAAGTTGTCAATGAAGCAAAATTGCGAGCAACGACTCGGCCACAACTAACCTTTACCCTGTGAAACCTGAAGATGCCGCAGAAATTGTCTGGAGCTGCGAGCCCAACCCAGCGGTTGCAGTAAGATTTGCCTTCTCAGTTGTGTAGTGGTGCTGTGGAAAATTGTGGAAACATGGCCACCCATTGTTTACTGGACATCCTGCTTCCCTAGTGAAAAAGCTCGACTTGATTGAGACTCCTTTCCTACTGGCCAGCAGGCATGCCGCTCGAGAGGATCTCCATGTACAGCTACCTAAACCTGAGCAAGCTGGTGCTAGTTTTAATGCTAGTGTTAATGTTGGTGCTGGTGGCGGCGGCGGTGATGGTGGTTGTGGGGAATGCAGCAGCAGCAGCAACAGCAGCAGCAGCAGCAGCAGCAGTAGCATTAACAGCCATTGTTGTTGTAATGAAGAAAGTGAACGGAAGAGTTCTCAACACTGCGGTGTTCATCATGCCAGATACTTTGCAGACACAGCTACAGGCAGAGCACAGTCTCAATTTGTATCACCATCCATAAGCCGCTGCCACAGCACGTAGCTCCTACAGGTGGACCCGAGCCTTGAAAAGACCGGCAAGCTCCTTCTGCAACACCGAACAAAGGGTTCTGTTAAGTATGTGCTCAATTCGAAGACTGAGGAAATACCCCGAAACCTGAAGCCCTGAGGCGAGATGAGTCCATCCAAGCTGCCAAAGTGTTTTGTGATGATCATCGCAGGAAATCCCTGGTTCTCGTCCGCGCCTCAGACATACGCCTACTCATAGGCCCATAGGTAAGTTTGAGGGGTGTTCTACGTGAGATAACGCAAGTAATACTCCCGTCCAGGGGGGCTACAATGACTACCCATGAACCCTGGCAGAGCTGCTAATCAGGGCCTGCAACGGTGGGGAACTCGCATGTAGCCACAAGTGTTATGCTAGCTTGAGGCGTTTGCCCGCTTTGGGTTCAGGGCTATGCAAAAGTTTACACAATTATAGATAGGGGCTTCTGACAGCTAAGAACCCTTTTTTGGATACCTAACATGAGGGTAGTGATGTACTTGGCCAATTTCTGGGCCTAGTCTTTCTGGCAACCATATAGGGACTGCTTCTATCGGCACTCTATCTTGGGGTTCTGGCGATCTGTGCTTGTCTCTGGCCTTTGGTCACTGCTTGGGCTCCTTGTACGTTCAGCTGCTTTATAATGTTTTGCGCGGTTTATAACGGTTTAGGGTTCAAGAGTTGCCCCAGCACGGGCAGTTAACCCCGAAGTCCCAACAACTTAAAGCAGCTACAAATTCGAAACTTCAAGTCGTACCGTGGTTGATGGTTTTTTGAAACGTGGACTTATAATTCCTCTTAAGTAGATAGAATATGGCTCTGGGTATACTGTAAGAAGATCCCTATATACCCCACATTCTATTGACGTAGTGGGAACTATGGACTTAGACCCCAAGGGAAGCTAGAGGGACCCAAGTCTGCAAGTGTAGTACCCCATAATAAAGAGTTTAGGGTTGAAGGTTTAGGGTTTAGGGCTATTTTATTTCCCCCAATAATGGAGAATCAAATGGAAATGGAAAGTGGGGTAATGGGGTAATAATAGAGGGTTACATGGGGACTAAAATATACAAGTACATTGGGCGCTAAGGTCTGTAAATCTTACCTACATTGGGCTATTTGGATCCCTAAACTCTAAACCCCTAAACCCTACCTTGCCTACATTAGGCTATTTGGATCCCCAAGGGAAGGATTTCTGGAACAGGATCAGACTCGGAGGAGGGCAGATTTGCGTGAGCAAGGGATTCCGCAGAGGGTCTGCCCTACACCCTATACCCTAAACCCCGGGATCTACCCGCTGAAGGCGAGGATGATGCAACACAATAACATATGGGTAGTTCTAAAAAAGTAGGGTCCCATTTTCTACCCCAAAAGATTAGGTGCCGTAATATAATCTACAACCAACAGGGGCCCATAATTTTGAAAACAAACCCAAAAAATTGAACCCTAAACCCTGAACCCTAACCCCCTAAACCTAAACTGGGCTCATAATTTTCAGAATTACCATTTTTCCTTTCAGTGCCGTGGCCGGCAGCTTACAGGTCAGTGCCGATCTGTATGATGTGGTGGCCAGAATGGTTAGAAGAGGATTGGGGTTTTGGGCTTTGGGTAAGTTCTACGAGAAGACTGCCAAGTGTTCTGGAATACTATTGATCAATACTCCCGCTTCTACATCATGATGGTGCCCCAAGATGTGCGGTTGCTTTTTCCGGGCATACATGGTAAGGAGGTTTCCTTATTTCAGCAGCCCGGGGAGCCCCGACTTTGGGACCCTAAACCCTCAACCCTAAACCCTAAACACTAAACCCCAAACCCTCAACCCTGAACTCGATCTCGAGCGATGCGCAGGCGTCGCCCCCAAACTTAGGAGCCAGATAGGAGCTCAAGGGGACAAAGCGAGGGCCATATGGCTTACCTCCGGGACTCAAGTATACAAGTACTACCTGCCCTGGGCCCTAAAGTCAGCAAATATTACCTACCTTGGGCTATACGGATCCCCAGGGTTTAGGGTTTACAGGTTGTATCGCGGCTTATAAGGTTTTATTGGCATTTATATGATTTTTCGGTTTCCAAAAATACGCCACTCCCCCGTGTTCAGAGTCCTTCTGTTAGGCCTTATCAAATATCGGGGTCCGTACTCGCCTGCATGTTTCTTGAAGCCCTAAGATCTGAATCTAAGGCAAGCTCACTGGTTGTAATCGTTCTTTTCATTACTGATAGTGCTGTTGTTAAAACGTTTTAGGGTTTTAGGGTTTAAGGTTTAGGGTTGAGGGTTTAAGGACTTCTTGCCACAAGATGCTGTCGCATCGGCCTTCACCAGCCAGCTTGCCACGCTGGAATGTAGTCTGCCAGTCGCCAAAATTAGGTGCGCAATTCCGGTACACGTAGGCAGGGTGGCCTCTCAAATTTGCCTGCGGCGCGAAGGAGTTCACGCTCTTCCAGGCCGGAGATTTAGGCACTGTTCATCCTGCACTATTGATCTTGCGCGCACACCCGCCTCCGCTGCTCGGCCTGTGTCTTCGCGGGAGCTTGCGCTTTGAAGCTGCCACAGGGGGATGCTCGGACGGGCTGTCTCCATGAACATTTCGCAACGTGAAGAACTGTTTTGACCAGTCAGAAGTTGGGATGGGCTAGATGATTTTACATATAGCCTATCAATCCATTTACTTCAGTTTTCTGTGTACTTTCAACAGGCTCGTTCCCAATCTAAACCCAACTGACAACCTGGTGGCCCCCAAAAGGAAAAACTATGGCGAATAAAGCCATGGAACACGTAGGAAACCCCTACGTAAGGTAACTACCATTCTTGGGGTTAGTTCGGGTTGGTAACTAACATTATTGACGCTATATAGGATTGTGCAAGACTTCGTCCACCCACAGTACATGTAAGGCCTAGGCAAGACACTGAAATCTACTGCGCCCTACCATAGAATTCCCTAGACCATAAACTCTGAGCCACCCAAACCTCTCAAACCTATCCTAGTAATGAGCCAACCACCGTAGTAAGGTCGCTATATCACATGACTATGATGTCCCAATTTGAGTTAGGGCTGGGGGAACCAAATCCCTTATTCCCTAGAAGACTGCTCCCCACAGCCCATCCCTAACCCTAAACCCTAACCCCTAAACTCTAAACCCTAAACCCTGAACCCTATACCCATTCTGGTAACTCAATTTAGGTTCCTTAACAGCAACCCAGATCAATGCGCATGCTAAGAATGAGGCAGAAGCCGATCGAGGGCATGATCCGTCCTATCCACGGTTTTAGGGCTGAGAGTTTAGGGTTTAGGGTTTAGAGTTTAGGGATTGGGGCTTTGGGTTCAGGGCTTGAGGCTGAGGATTTAGGATTTAAGGTTTAGGATTTAGAGCTTTGGGTCAGGGTTTGGGGTTTAGGATTCAATATAGTTTTACATGTGTGTATATATATATGTATGTACTTCTACTACTGTTCATACTGAAATGTATATATGAAAATAGGATTCGGGTCCCTCGAGGTCCATCCAAAGAACCCTCTATCTGCGCAGGGGCCAAAAGCGCAATTGCGAGCCGAAATACCCCAAAACCTTGCGCTTGCCACTATTTAATGCTAGGGTTTGTTAATACTAAGGCTCCTGCATGACCCAGATACCCTAAACCCTGCGCTAAGGTAAGGCATAGGCATCCAAATAGCCCAATGTAGGTAATGTTTACAGACTTGGAGGGCCCGGTGTAGGCATTATACTGGTATTACTTGTCTACTTGAGTCCCTCGGGTAAAAGTTGGATTCCAAGAGGTACGCAATGGCTCGGTATTTGGGCCTAAAGGAAAAGCTAAGGGCTGAGGAACCAGGTATCAAAGACTCAGAGGTTGATGGGCGGGCAGATGATCGTGTCCGAGCACGAATTTAGACAAACTCTTTCAGAACCCTAAACCCTAAACTGCAAACTTAGAAGTTCCTTGGAGCCCCAGCCCCGTTACGCGCACTCAGCGTATTTGTTAGCCCGGGAAGGGGACAATTTTTCGAAGTGGGTGCTCAACACACCTGATCCCCAAGTGGCCACTATGACTATGACAAGCGATGTTCTAAGTTCCCAGATAGATCCCAAACAACAACATCTGGTGATCAACCCGCAAATGAGTAGGGGCAGCCATTTACAAAGGCCACAGGGGGCCAGTAGGATTGTGACCAGCAATGTTCCAAGCTCCCAAACAATAACATCTGGTGATTTACTCTCAAATGCGCTGGGCCAGGCATTTGAAAGTACAGCGAAGGAATCTCAAGTTCAAGGAAGATCCGAACAATATCTTCTCGATTGTCCACCTGCAATCCGTGCTTTGTTCCAATCACAAGATACCGAGAACACTTAGTATCCGTACAAGAGCAACCGTCATTTGGATACACCTCTTTGGAGTTTTGCCCTGAAGCCCAGATCCATAAACCCTGATCCCTAATCAATTAACCCAAATGCCTAAGCCTTTACTGCAACTCATTTTTTGAATAAAATCCTAAACCCTAAACCCTAGGCCCCAAACCATCTGCAAGGTCCTTTGCTCATGCCCAAGCCACGGCAGAAGTTGTACAAGCGCGGCACGAAGTGGCTAAAGCCTGAGAACAGGATGGAGGATTTAGGGCTTAGGATTTAGGATTTAGGGTTTAGGATTTAGGGTTTAGGGTTCAGGGCTTAGGGTTTTGGATTTAGGGTTTAGGTAACGGAAAAGAACATGGAAACTATTCTGGTATATTGGGGTAATATAGGGATAATGGAAAACAACATGGAAACTTCTATACTGGATTATGTAGATTTAGGGTTCAGAACAGGCGCCCTCTAAATGAGAGTTTGCCTGCCAAGGTTGAGGGTTGAGTGCTTCGTAGAACAGAAGCGGGATACTTTGGGAAAATTGGGATCACGAGGGGATTGTGATACCTCTGGGCACAATTCTTTGAGGTCTTGTCTGAGAACCTGTAGGAAATTTTTCAAGGCACAATAAGAACAGGGGCAAGATAACAATATTCCAGCAGGGAAACAAGAGTATCAAGCTTGATGAGAGGAGCACTGGCGATAATACTGTCGATTCCTTCAATCTTGCGCCACCGTACGTACTATCCCCCACAACTATAATCGGCATTTGGGGGGATGCTAATTAATGCAAAACTTCCTCGATGTTTAGTCCTCAACCCTCAGGCCTACGCCCTAAAAGGTAAGAATCACCATCCCTAAACCCTAAACCCTAAGCCCTAAACCCTAAGCCCTAAACCCTAAACCCATCTGAACTTTCCCTGTCGGCATTGCAAAACATCGCCATCAGGAACACGCTGACTTGCAGGATGGTAAATGAAGGGGATATGGAAAAGAACATGGAAACTACTCTTTAGGGTTAAGGTTTAGGGGTTTAGGGTTAAGGTTTAGGGGTTTAGGGTTTTAGGGTTTAGGGGTTTAGGGGTTTAGGGTTTAGGGGTTTAGGGGTTTAGGGGTGAGGTTTAGGGGTTTCGGGTTTAGGGGATACTACCCCAATACTGGAGAATCAAATGGGCAAGAACATGGAGCATGAAATGGAAACTGGGGTTATATAGGCGTTTACAGAAATACTATTTGCGGCACCCGTTATCGCAATTAAACATGGAACCTAGGACCATAATGCTGGTAAGGAATGACTTCTGCTCACCACTGACCCGCTTTAGCTTGCCCAGTATATATTCACAAATCACTGTAAGAATGATAGCAAAAGGAATAGTAACAATCACCGTAGGAATAGAGTAATCATGATAGTTCTAATGCTACTAGTAGCAGCAGCAGGAGTAGTAGCAGTCGCTAGGAATAATGATAGTCATAGTGGCAGCAATAGCCCAATCCACCCTCATCTTCGCGACGGCATGAAAGCAAATGATCCAAGCCATTATTCCCTCGCCCTCATAACATCCCCTCACCCCAGTGTAGTGTTGAGATTAAAAATCCGGCGTGGCCTGAATGTACTGTAATACCATAATTGCCACGGTCTGGGGCACTTAGGGACATGAAGCATATTTAGTATCAACCGCCATACCTTGAATGGGGAATACCTGTTTTTCGGGCCGAGGGTGTTATACTTAGGGAGACGAGATTATGCTCCTAAGCCCTAAACCCTGAATCCTAAACCCTGAACCCCTACACTCTAAACCCCTTAACCCTAAACTCCTAAACCCTAAATCCCTTAACTCTAAAGCCCTGAACCCTAAACCCGTTAACCCTAAACTCATTAACCCTAAAACCCCTTAACCCTAAACCCCTTAACCCTAAAACTCCTTAACCCTAAACCCTCAACCCTGCATCTGCTCATGGAGCCCTCAGGAGGATGAACTGCAAACCTATCATTTGGGATTTTCATATGTGGGGGTTCCCAAGACTAGGGATATGTTTTAAGGGGTTCTAGGGGGTGATATAAGGATATACATATATATATATGTAGAGAGAGAGAGAGAGAGAGAGAGAGAGAGAGAGAGAAGATTAGGGTTTAGGGTGGCAGTTCCCAAAATTAGGGGTCCCGTTTTGGGGGTCCCCCATAGTAAGGATTATTATATTTTAGGGTCTACACTGGGGTCCTCATGTATGGAAACTACCATTTGGGCTCAGGACACCCCTGGCACGGAGTATGCACTCAGATCTTAAAGTTGCTCCGACGCAAGTACTCTGTCGTCCATGTAGATACTTGGACCGCTTGGTCAGGAAGGGAGTTGGGGGAACGCAATTCAATATCAGGGGGAACGCAATGGCGGAAGAAAGCGCCGGATCTCATAAACCAAACTGCCATCTTGACACTTTGTTGCAATTCTTTGTTTGAGGCCTGCTCGTGTCTTTCCGATTAATATTTCAACTCCCAAAGACACCAGACAATTGCATGCATGGGTCCACAGAATCTACTATCAGGACCTCTCGAGAACTCATAGTGTCGGGATGAAGGGCCGTTATTTTCTTGCGAGGTCTAAGTATTGCTCTGGCACGAAGGCCCACGATATCGCTCTAGCCCGCAATGGGCCACTGGAGCGCGGCCATGCCGCTGACCTCCTAAACCCCTGAGCCCCTAAACCCCTATAAACTCTAAAGCCTAGGCCCTAAATCCTGAAAACACGAAGCCCTAAACCCAAACTCGGAATGCCAGGGCCCTGACGCATCATGACCATGTCTACGGCTACGTCGCCTGGCGCTCTTAGGTTTACCTGTAACCCCAATTACCGGGGTTTGGGGTTTAGGGGACTATGATGATTTTGACCCCAATTTACCTACAGTTTAACGGTAAGTATCCCGCTGCAGGCACTAGCCATAATTCTTTAGGTAATTGGGGGTTTTATGGGTTCTACCCAAATAGGGGGTACTTACTACTAAGCTGTAGGTAGTTGGGGTTACATATTCCCCATAGGCCCCATATAACCCGAGTGTACATTTCATGTTCCCCTTTCTTTTCCATTTGACTGTCCATTATTTGGGGGAAAATGTACTAAGCCCTAAAACCTGTACAGCAGTTTACATTTTCTTTTCCACACCCCCACACTAACACGAAACTGCAGGTAATTGGGGTTACAGGTAGGGTCCAAGGCATGATGTGGGCTCTGCTATGGTGTAGACTTCGTGTTCTTCTACTTAGGCTTTTTCTCAACAATAGGTCCTCCACATATTCCACATATACCAAAAACACTAAAAAGAAAGGAGACCTAAAGTGCTATCAACCTTCACAAGTTGTTAGTGGACCCTTTTCGTTTCCCCAAATGCACCCCTTGTGTGGCGAAGGTCCATGCCTACAACCTCATGGAGTAATCCCCTCCCCCTAATCTTAACCCCCCCCTAGCAGTAAATACTGCAAATATATGATCACATACCACATGATGGGAGTATTGAATATTAGGGGGGTGGGGGCGTTTAGTATTAGGGAGGGGGTTAAGACCTAACACTGGCGCAGGAAGTTTGGGCTTTTAACGCGGTATTGAGGCACGCTTGATCTCAATGTTGGCCGCATCCTGCCCCCACCGAGGTTTAGGGTTTAAGGGTTTAGGGCTTAGGGTTACGCTTGTAGAAAGAAATTTGAGGTGTTCCCGCGAACTAATTACCCTCCAAGCCGCCAGCACCTAACACGAGAATCCTTTTTCCACGCGCTTACTAAAAAACAGCTGGGGGTTCAGAGCTTTTTTTGCAATTGCAAATGTCATGTCCCCTGCCCCCGCCAGAAAGTGATTGCAAGGAACATGTCAAGCCCATGCAAAGGCTTCATAACTTGGATGATTTTTTTTATGGTATGCAGGCATTGTCATAATATGGGTATATAGGGATTATAATATAGGATTAAGGGTATATAGGGTCGATTGCTCTGGGAGTTTTCGGAGCTTGCGTCCTTCTATAGGTGGGGAAGTTTCTGACCTCCTTTGAAGAAATGCGGTTGCTCCAAGGGCATGCTGAGTAGAAGTCCGCCTCTTTTGCATCAGAAGGTCAGAGCATAAGCCTTGCACGAGATCTTTGCTCGCTGCTCTCGGCAATAGATTTACAGGATTAATCCCCAATCCCTAGACCCCAACTCCAAGGACATTATCCATCCTTTATGCAGCCCCGGCACCACATCCTGAAGTTGAATCCTCAACTCTGGCTCCGCAAATCCAATAGCCGGACTTCAAATCCAAAATCCTACAGCCCTACCCTAAGCCCTAAACTGTAAACCCTGAGCCCTAAACCCTAACCCCAATAAACACCCTTGTATTTCCTGATAGGGATCCCAAGGCAATGCAAGGAGATCCCCCATTCGGGATTATAGGGATTGGTTATTGAGGGTTTTCTAGGGATAATATAGGGGAAGAAAATGGAAGCTACTATACTATGTTAGGGGATGCATCTGATAAATATCTCCAGGCCTGCAGTGACGGCAAGCCCTACGCATCCAGCAGCTGAGCCCGGCGCCATAAGGCATGGGCACGGAAGGTAATCGGGGGGGTCCCTGACCAGGGACCTTGGATGTGCAGCGCTCTTACTACCATCGATGGACTGAAGCCTGCCAAAAGTAGCGCAGTAGCCCCTTCAACTTCAGGTAAGGAGCCTCCTTTATAGATCGCTTCTACTGCCGTCTGTCTGGACTCATCTGGGAACTTTCAAGCTTGAACTGGTACCTTTCGCACTCCGACATGGAGCCTCACATGTTTGTTTGGATCACTGTCCTTTTCAAAGGAGACTGTGTGGATTTCGCTGTTAGTTTGGGGAGGCGTCATCAACAATCTATGAATGGCATGCCTGTTATAGTATGCCCTAATTGCAGGGAGGGTCAGAGGAACTTAGTAAGTGGGTTAGTAATGGGGATAAGCAGGGTTACACATATGAGTTATAGGGGCTATTAGCCCAAAGTCCGCAAACACAATGATGCACACTTTCATAACATCCGACCCGCCAATCCAAATCGTCCTACAATCCCCACATATTCCCTGGACCCACACGCTTCCTTCCACTTTCGACTCCTGAAGCCCAAACCTCGTAACTCGCTAGACCCTGAATCTTAAAATCCTGAGCCCTAAACGTCTTGGATCCTAAATCCTGAATAGCAAACCCCCTATGCACACAACCCGAAGAATCCTCAATGCTAAATTGACTACCTAAACCCCAAAAGTATGTAGAATAATGGCCCTTTGGACCATTATTAGGGGGTTTTGGACCGTTATTTTACTTACTTTTTTGGGGATTGGGTAAGCCCTAAACAGTAAGCTCCTCAAAGCCGACCCCAAACCCCAAAAACCCCGAACCGCTCACCTCCCCAAACCCTTAGCTGGGATGATGGTGATCATAAGTCCTCGTGTATTCCTAGCATACAACTATTCACAGAGTTGGGGGCCCACCTAAGGAATATCCATTACTAGATAGCATGTTGCAGGTGAGGGGGGGGGGGGGGGTGGTGGGTGGGACGGGTTCTCACGGGGAATTTTTCATCACCATCAAGTACATCCTGAACCGACCTCGGCCTCTACAGCCTGCATCCTCACTAAACCCTAAACCCTAAACCCTAAATCCTAAACCCAAGCCAAAACAAAGCCGAATCCCCAACCTGGAATCCCAAATCCTGAGCCATAGGCCCCAAATCCAAACTTTTAGACCCTCTAGGGTTTAGGGTTTAAGGTTTAGGGTTATCCTAATTTCTGATTCCAAAACCCTGAATCCAAAGAAACCTGAGTTCGCGGCCGACGCGCCCGGAGGCGGTGTCACTGCCGCCGCCGGAGCCGTCTGCGTCGCAGGGGCGGGTGCCGTAGTCCTGGGGTCATTTGTTGGGAAATGTTAGAATAGGAGTTTGTAAGTACATAAAGGTTACAACGGGTGGATATTGGTAGGCAACCAAGCTTCTACAAAATGTTTAGGATTAGGACTTAGGGTCTCGGTTTCTGGCTTAAGTCACTTGCTGATTCTCGGTAGGGAACAAAGGAAAAGGAGATGGGGATAAGATAGGGATTACATTCCCATATTCCCTACTAGGAACCATTAAGTTAGGACATAGAGTGTGGGGTTGAAGATTCAGGGTTTGAGAGTGGGCACAAGCTCAGGACACAGAAGATTATAGACTACGGGCTCTATGGGTGTCGGGGTACAGGTATAAGCCTTGGGTCACACTATTTACCTTTGAGTGTGTCTGCGAACGGTCACACTTGAATATTGTTGACGCCACACATCATTGAATATAATCGTGTCGACATTGGGCTCAGGTGCGCATGAAACGCAAGTCTCATTCAACAATAACGCATCAAAGACTTACAAAACTCTCTTCATCACATCCCCTAATCTTAAACCCCCCGCCCCTCAACAATCGACATATATTCGTCTTACGACCCTAAACCCCTAAACCCTAAATCGTGTGAATATACTGCATCCTAAGCCCTAAACCCTAAAGCCTATAGTATAATGACGGGGCCAAACAAGCTCAAAGGGTCGTGGCGCCAGCGCCGCCGCTTAAGCCCGGCGGGAACGTCTGCGATGCGCTGTTCCTGAGAAAAAAAGGGGTAATGGAAAAGCAAATGGAAACTACTATATTATAACCAGGGTATAAATTGGCGTTATATTGGGTGCATATTAGGAATATTTGGGGTTTCCTAAAATGTTAGTGGCACCATTTGGGAGGTCCTTGTATTCAGGATAATAGTATTCTGGGGGGAGAGTACCGACAACCGTAGGGGCCTAAATAATTAGAACAGGGTCTTGGGGGACATCTGCTACTTTGTTACGTAGCGATTATGAAGGGATGAGACAGTGATAATTCTGCAGGCTTTTGCAGCAGCCTCGAATATCCCAGAGGCCCACCCGAAACCCTGGAACCTAAGCTTTGAAGCGTGGGGATTGACTGATGCGTAGGCCGTAACTCCGCATCCATTGGTTGAGCGGCTTAGAAGCGGGTTTGCTGGGCGAGTTACATGTCAGGGTTTAGGGTTTAGGGTAGGTAGAGGTTCCTTTGCTTATTGGAGGATAGTAAGAATAAGGGAATACAAAACAGCAGAGAATAAGGGAATACACTACATCATACAGGGTTTGTATGGGGACTATGTTCCCTTATTCCCTAACAACAACCAGTAAGTTTACGAGCACAGTCCAACTTTTGTTGCGACCTGAAAGCCAGCCTTCTGATTCTATTCTAGAAGCTCCAACCACTGTCGTTCTAATTCAGGCCTGGAAAATTCGCCGTTCAATCTCCGCGACTCTCAAATCTGTCGTACTCCTTGGACTCCTCGGATTCTGATGATTGCCCCCCTAAGATCTGTTGCCTAGGGCGTGACCTGCATTGTGTGGGAGACAGTTGCTGTGGCGGACCCTGAAGCACACTTGAGTAGTGCCTTTTTCATGGTTCAACAGAATAAAAACAGTACATTCTTATTATAAATACTAGACCCAAAGGGAGGATATCGTCCTACGTCGTCTTAAGGACGATCGTCTCTCAATCAAATAACCTACCCAGAACCCTAAACCCTAAACCCTAAACCGTGAGCATTGGGGCGGACGGCGGCTTGGAACACCAGAGGGCTGTACACCTTGGGAACTGGATGAAAGCTTTAAAAAATATTGTGGTTCATTGCGGTTTGTACTGGGGTTATATTACGGTAATATTGGGACTATTTAGGGTTTATAGGGTTTAACACTTAAGGATTGTGGTCCATTTAACTGTTTGGGTTATATAGGGTTCTATTGGGATATATAGGGTTCTGTAGGGTTAGATAGGGATAGATAGGGTGAGATGGGGTTATATAGGGATAACGGAAAAGAACATGGAAACTAAACTACTATAGTACATTGGGATGTAATGGTAGTGTGGCTAGGTACCGGTTTCGGGTTAGTCCCCAAGGCACACTGCGCTGGACTCTAAAGCACAGTTCAACTGGTCTTGTAAAAAGTCGTTGGGGCTCTGGAATCAAGCCCTAAACCCTAAACCGTGTGTTAGAATCCCTGGAAATGACCCAACTAGTGAGGCTGCAAGTGGCAAGTGCAGCATCTAATATAGGCTAAGCATCATCCGGATGATCTTGGTGTCATGTCCTGCAAGCAGCTACATTTCCAAGCACCCATGAGCCTGAGCGTTTAGGGCTTAGGATTTAGGGGTTTGGGGTTTAGGGGATGTTGAAGCCTCAGCTTGCTTCCAAAGTGTAGAGGGGGAACCGAGATAAATCCGTCAAACCCGCAGCCCAGGTGGCCAACAGCACACGAATCAGGGGGGAATCTTGGCAACCTCAGGGAGGACAAGGGGGCTCTTAGAACAAGGACTTGAAGGAGCCAGAACAACCCTAAAGCCTAAACACCTAAACCCTGAGCCCTAAACCCTAAACCCCTAAACCCTAAACCCCTACACCCTAAACCCTAAACGCCTAAACCCTAACCCTAAGCCCTGAACCCTAAACAATGGCGGTGCTGTCCTCGGTGCGGAGAGCAAGGGGCTACGAAAAGCGAACCCACTGACCTCGACAAAGAGGAAGCAAGACTTAAAGTACTACAGGGGCCTAAATAATTACCCAATATCATTTTGAGGTCCATTTGAAATACCATGTACTATGATTCTACAAGGAATATGGAACCATTACATTGGGAATTATTTCGGCCCCTATATTAATTGCATTGGGCTTTAGAGTTTAGGGTTTAGGAACATTGGACTTCAGGAATCCAATCCTAAGTGGTTGCCTTAGGGATCCAAATAGCCCAATGTAGGTAATAGTTGCAGACTTTAGGGCCCAATGTAGGAAGTAATTAGTTTGGACTTTAGGAATGTAGCTACAAGTAGTTAGGTTCTAGGGTGGGAGGGTATATCACTAGTGATATCTATATACATATATATATATATACATATATGGGTGGTTGTCAGAATTATGGTCCCTTTTTGTGTACCCTAAATATTAGGTGCCGAATTATAACAGGGATCCAAAAAGGGACCACAATTTTGACAACCATCCATATAATGTTTTGCTGTAGCACAGGAAGGGTATAAGGAAAATGCCGACAGTAATCCTTCAGGGTTTCCTGTCAGAAGGGTTCATGGCTTTGCGTTTAGGTCTGTAATTTTCAAGGTCTCCGCTTCGGACCCCAAAATGAAGAGTGCGGCATCAGTGAGTGGGATATGACACATGTTTTCAATTGCACACAGGATACTCACCAATATGGCAGTCCTAGGAACCCTATATACACTCAGCAAAACATATTACAGAACCCTATCTTGAGGAAAACATATCACAGAACCCTATGTTCCAAAAGGGTCTGGAAAATTGGAGCATACCAACCCAAAACGCGCCGATGCGTTCTGCACGCGGTTTACACTTTTAGATATACGTACAGCATCATGTACTGGATCTCAAAACCAAGATTTGGGATCTAGATTGTACAACGTGGTTCTGTGTTTGTTGAATGCGTCGTGGTCTCTTGTCAGTTTCAAGGCGACATGGTAGTGGGGCGTAGGGTTGGGCCGTAAGGTTACAAGGAGCATCAAGGAGCCAAGGGAAATCATGGAAAGCTGTACTGAAGAACCTGGAGAAAACGAGGGGCCTTTCCAAATGAATCATGGTGCATGGTGGCAGATCTCGAAACCCTAAACCCTTTTAACCTTCAACCCTAAACCCAACCCTGAATCAAACAGGGGCAGGGCTAAGGTGAGCGTGAGGGCTCATCTAGCCCCAATGGCTGCTATTTGCAAGTACCGGTGGTCGGTAAATGTAGCTTTTTCCAAAAGTCCAGGCAGAGAGCCACGACTCCTCCTGTGTAGGGGAACTGAATCATTGCCGCAGCAAGACAACTGGATCAACCCCGGGCTTTTGGAACCTAAGCCCATGACCCTGCAAGCCTCACCAATAAACAGCGAAAGGTTACACTGCACACCGCTAAATTAGGGTTGGGGTTTTAGCAGCTTAGCACATGGTACAAAAATGCGTTCACAGGCTGCTGTCGTAGATCCTCCCCTGTCCCGGTTCGAGTAATCCGCCCTGTCTCCCAAGGGCGCGGCAACAAGAAGCTAACTATGCCAACGGCCAGGCAGACCTCGTGGTCAGGGAGTAGTTCAGGATTCAGGGTGGAGGATTTCACCCTAAACTCTTCACCCGAAAGCCCTACACCCTAAACCCTAAATCCTAAACCCATTCCTCATTTCAGAAATGGCCTTGCCACCCCTAGACTTCCTCCACTCTCAAGGTTCACAAGTTATACTCTGGATGGACAAAACCCTGCATGACCCCAAGTATATGGGGGTTGCGGTTCAGGGACTAGGGTTTAGATTGTAGAGCTTGGGGTATTATGGAGATTTCCCTACATTGATGGTACCTTTTAGGGGTCGCTATAAAAGGGGCAATCACAATTTAGGTGTCTATTTAAGGAGCTCCCATATCTACAACAGCATGATTCCCAAGGTTTTCGCAGACAGCGCCTAAACCCTAAACCCTCCTAAACCCTATAAGGCTATATAAACGTCATATAGGGTTTACATAGGGGTGTACATGGGTTAGTCCCCAATAGAAGCCCTAAATAACCCCTATAGAACCCCAATGTAAACCCTATGTAACCTCAAAATAACCCTAATATAACCCCTATATAACCGCTAGAGTCCGATTAGTATCCTTGGGATTCAAGGGATGTAGGGTGGACTGGGGAGTTTGGGGGCCAGCTTTTGAGCAAATGCAGGGGCTCAGGGTTTAGGGCTGCTGCAGGGATAGTGTTCAGAAACTTCCATATCATCCAGGCTTCGCAAGAACCAGCACAACTCTTGAGAGTCCTTCTAACCCTGAACCCACAATCCTAAATACTGGAGTTGTCAACTTTGTTAGTTGAGAACCCACTTTTAACTGAACACCTGCAAGCCGAGGCATGTTCTTCTCAACATGAGCTATCGTCTAAATTCCTAGTATCCCCCTTAATAACCTCTATTCTACTCCTCTCCATAATCCCCTAAATAACCACCCTTTTAAAGTTCAGACTAGAGCTATAGCTGATATCTTCATGTTTGGCACCTTACCATGCAGCGCTTTTGGCGCAAACGCGCGACCCAGACGTGGACAACTACCATTTTGGAGCCAAGCAGCAGAAGTAACCGCGCGTTGGCGAGCCATGGTTGCGATCGACCAAGGCTTTTAATTTACAGTAGGAGAGATGTGGGGGCTTCCAACATTGTGGTCCCATGTTGCTACCCCTAAATATTGGGTGCCGTAATAAGATAACTCATAACCACAGGGCGCCTATCATTTTAAGAGTAACCCATGTGAGCTTCCAAACTTAGGTCTCTTTTGGGAGTCCCTCGAATCAGGATTGTCGTGCGTTGTTTACGGCATCTTCATGTAATTCAGAAACACTTGTCTTCGATTGCGTCTGAAGATGTGGTAGTTTCCCAGAATAGGGGGACCCCAATATAC
Organism: Symbiodinium pilosum; assembly: GCA_905231905.1. Classification (NCBI taxonomy): domain Eukaryota; class Dinophyceae; order Suessiales; family Symbiodiniaceae; genus Symbiodinium; species Symbiodinium pilosum. Next base: position 52,556 of record CAJNIZ010047249.1, on the reverse strand, counting down.
TATAATCCTTATTATGGGGACCCCCAAAAAGGTGCCCCTAATTTTGGGAAACCCCCATGTGGTGTAGACTGCATCTTACAGCTCGCATGGCAATTGATGCTACACCCATCTGTACTATAGTCTAAACTCCTAGTATCCCCCTTAATAACCCCTATAGTAGTCCCCTATATAATCCCCTATATAACCCCCCTTTAAGGAGTTTAGACTACACCCATCTGGGGTCACCGCATGCTCGCTGCGCTCGTCTGCGGCTAAGCTGAAAACAGCTTCACCGGAATCAACCCAAGATCGCAGGTCACCCTATCCCCAAGCCTTGCTGGGGGCTAGTAGGGAATAAGGGACCATATACTCCCTATATATCCCCACACACTATGCTCCCTTTTCCCTACCCCTATGCACTAAACTAAAACCAGCCGTTTTACGAGCATTACGCATCCACAACTTGGAGGATCAGGGGACCGACCCAGTACGTCTTAATGTGTATACGTATAGCTATAAGCCGTAAGATACGGCTAGGTATCCCCAAAATTAATCCACTGACTAAGTTCTCCTCACCCTCCGAACATAACCCTGGGATGTCAGTAGCCCTAAACCCCAAACCCTGGGCCCTAAGCCCTAAACACTAAACCCATAGTTTTGGGATGTCATTAGCAGCGGGTTTTCCGGCATACTGCAGACGTATTATTGGGATTGAGGGCTTAGGCTACGCCTGCAAAAAAAAGTAGCCCATTAGCATCAAATTAGGGATGCCCTTAGGCACCCTAGCAGTACATGGGGTGTTGTACAGGGATTGTGGGGCCCGTAGGGTTTCGGGATGGTAAAGGGTTTAAATAAACATGCTACACAAATAACCCCTATATAACCCCAGTTTCCATTTCATTTTGCATTTTCTTTTCCATTTGATTCTCCATATAACCCCAATATTACCCCAATATACCCCTAGTCCCTCAACCCTACATCCTATGGCCCTGTAGGGCCTCAAATTATATGAGCTATAGTCTAAACTCCTAGTGTCCCCCTTAATAACCCCCAAAAGTAGTCCCCTATACAATCCCCTATATAACCCCCCTTTAAGGAGTTTAGACTATAGCTCATATACCCTAAAACCCAAAACCCTTATAGTCTAAACACAACCAGAAGCTCCCCGAGGTTTCCCTCGACAAGGCGGTCGTAAGCGGAACGCCAGTTGTTGGGATGCCTTACCCTAAGGGTCCATGGACCCAATAATTACGTCCCTTTAAAGGGGATATATAGGGATATATAGGGGTATATAGGGTTTAGGGTTTAGGGGTCCATGTACCCAATAATGAGGTACTTGGGATTTGGGTAATAGTCATTATAGTATAGGTTTTGGGTAAGTATATGATTATTAGGTACATGGACCCTTAGGGTTAATTATTGGGGGATAGCAGCTACTACCTCTGTTCATAGGTAGACTGGTGGAAGGACAATATCGCTTTGGGAGCACTTGTGAAAACCCTGATCTTGCGTAATATCCGAAAATACACCTGAGCCCCTCTACAAACCACAAAAAGTCGTCTCAAAGTTCACTTACATGTTCACCTGCTTATCGCAAGACAGCATCCGCCGAGGCTTGCCGTTTTCACGGGATGCCCCCTGTTCAAAGGCTCTAGCAGAACTCAAACACTAAACACTCTCAAGCTCCCAAAGATTCCAAGCCCGAACCCCAACAAAGTCTTAATCCCTATGCCGCACACACTCTTCAGAGTAGAAACAGAACGTCAGGCCCCTTAAACCTGAACTTTTTCCACTGGAGGCTGGTGTTCTTCAGCTCTTCTAGACTTATCGGTGCTTGAGGAAGAGTGGGGGGCAGGAAAACAGGAAAATGTCTACTACAAAAAAGCACAAGGGTTCTGGTAGGCCCCTACATCCTAAACCCTTGTAGGGATCCACTCCACACACTCCTCTCAAGCACAAATAAGTTGATGGGAGCTTCTCATCATAATCTCAGTGCACTCCCTGAGGGGGACCCCCCTCAGCCCTAGGGTTTAGGGTTTAGGGTATAGGGTTCCAAGGGAAACCCTAAACCTCAAACCTTAAACCCCATAGACCCTAAACCCCAAAGCCCCAGACCCTTATTCATGAGAACTTCCCAGGTCAACTTCAGACGGATCCTGGAATGAAGAGGTTGGGTCTCACCGCTTCGGGTAGTGAGGGAGGCCATTTGGGGGGCTTAAAAAACTAGAGGTTCCTTTCTGAGGGTCCTCATAACTCAGGATTGCAGTATGTTGATGCGGGTTAATATGGGGGCCCCTTCCGTATGGACAGTACCATGTAAGGTTGAGGCCCATAAAGACTATAAAGCAGAAAACAACAGCAGACCGCTTTCTGGCAGGTTTACCACCCCACATGTATTGGGTTTAGGGTTGTTGGTTTATGGGAATTCCAGGATCCCTCAACGAAGTCTCGTGCATGGTCAGAAGATAGGCGGATAGAAAACTGAACCCGGAGCACTACTCCTAAATACCAGGCGTGCTGTCCCTTCTGGGGGTTTGATCTATTTATCGTACAGAATTACTTCTCAGGTCCAAGTACATCTGGCTGTGCTCGATGCCCTTGAATTCTTGAGTTGTGGCGTTGAACATAAACTTCTTGTACAGAGCTCCTGAAAGACCTATACTCAGGGAATCCGAACAGCTTTCAAGCACATTTGAGGACTCACAAACCCCTGTTGCGACAAGAAGAGACAGGATCCTTTTACAAGTATAGTAAGAAAGCTATGTGGGAGGTTCCCAAAAATTAGGTGCACTTTTTGGGGGGTCCCCATAATTCTTATTCATATTATTTTGGGGTCTATATGGGGGTCCCCCTGTTTATGGAAGCTACCATATACCGTGACATGTGAACGATCCCTAATATGAGCCATAGTCTAAACTCCTAGTATCCCCCTTAATAACCCCTGTAGTAGTCCCGTATATAATCCCCTATATCACCCCCCTTTAAGGAGTTTAGACTATAGCTCATATGGCCTTGCCCTAGCAGGAGCCGGGTCATGGTATCAGGCTTACGACGGGTCACCTGGCAGAAGCCACAGTGCAGGGCTTAGGGCACAGGGCTTAGGGATAAACCTGAAAAATGCAAGAAGTCTCTCGGGTGCTTACTAGAAATAAGGGAATATAATCCTTACCTAACCTGTATTCCCTTACCCAGACCCCTGGCAGGATCTAGAAAGTAGAACCCCCATTAGGGTACCCTATACTACTATTGGGTAATTCCTAGGAACCCTTAAGGGGGATCTACTTTCTAGATCCGCCCAGGGATCTGGGTTATCCTCTAGTAATAACCCCCAGTAAGAAGCAGTTGAGACAACTCAGGTAAGATGTGATTGGGGCTGCAGGAGGACCTGTAATCCCCTCCCGCGACTCCCACTATGTTATAATATACCACAATGGGGAGTATGGAATATTAGGGGGGGGGTTGAGGGTTTCATACCCTAAACCCTAAACCTTGCCCTCGGGATCCAAGAAACAATACCTACATTGGGGCCCTAAAGTCGGTAAATATTACCTACATTGGGCTATTTGGATCCCCAGGGTTGGGGGGTGGTTCATATGAGGGGGAGGGGAGTATGGAGGTTGACCAAGGTTCATGTTGACGGCTTAGGGCTACGGAGCCCATCAGTCTAGGGTTTAAGGTTTAGGGTTTAGGGTTTCAGGATTTAGGGTTCAGGGTTTGGGATTTGGGGTTATACTTATATTCTATGACGGAAAGCAGGAGCCATAGCCTCAAGAAGGTGGGTTTTGTAGGGATAAACTGTCAGCGTTACGTGCTCCTAAAAGTTCTGGAGACATTTGGAGGCCCAACCGTATTTCTACGCAGGATGACAAGTACTCTAAAGCAGGTATACAAGAAGTTACAAAGACTGTTATCCCTAAAAGTCGGGCAGTCAATAGCCCCAAGCCCAAGAAATGGCCAACAAGGCAAAATTCCGCATAAGTACTTTGAGGCTTTAGGTACCGATATTTCTCCCACTAAGGCTTGATTATTGAACCCCAAACCCTAAATCCTGAAACCTAAACCCTAAACCCCGAGCCCTAAACCCTGAACCTTAAACCGCGTGGCAAGCGTGCTTCGAGAGGATCTATGTAGAGCTTTGGGGTCTTCCTGGGACATGTAATTATTACACTTCTGCAAGGCCGTATCAGGGTCTTGGGAACTAGGATAAATTTAGGGTGTTGGGGCTTGGGGCTTAGGATTTCTTCTGGGACCTGAAATGGCGACCCAAACTTTGACAAACCTCTTTCGGGCCTCCTCTGGTAATCCCATAAGCTGATGATGAACTCTCCAACCCCCTAATACTGAATGCGCTCATTGCCAATTAGAAAGAATATTCATTCTTGGGGGCGGGGGGGTTTCATTACCAAGCGGAGGTGATTAGAATGCGACCTCTGGACAGTTTCCACTCTAAGTTGGCGGTGCAGTCCCTGTGCATTCCACATGCAGCATTAGGGTTTAGGGTGTGCATGGCCACGAGAGCGTTCGATGAACCTGGCTTATGGGGATATCTTAGACTTACGGAAAATCACATGGAAAAGAAAATGCAAGAAGACATGGAAACTGGGTTATACAGCGGTTATGCAACGGGGCACGTAATGTCGGGGCCCAAAAGGTCGTCTGGAGGTTTAGTTGATGTGCCCCATACTAAACGAGCTAGACCCATTTTGCGTTGATTAAGCAGGCTCCCACGCTCTTTTCCAAAGCTTGCTGATTTTTGATTTCTCAACTTGTTGTCATCTTAGTTTGATCTGAAGCTAGAGCTGAGCTAACATGCATTCTGGCGTCCAAAGTGGCATGCCGCACAGTTTCGCAGCTTCGCACATTCAGCTTGGAACGCCCTTGACACTAAATTCCTGCGGGGAACATGACTGAAGACAGCATTGGCCTCTGCCTTACCCGACAAGCAGGAGTGGTCCGTGAGTCTTGCATACTCCATCGTAGCCGGGTATGTAGCAATCCTAGATCCTAAATCCTAAACCCTAAACCCCAATCCAACCCCTCGAGGTAGGCCCCACGGTTCTTGGCGATGCTCGCCTGGCATATTACCTGCCATGGCGAGGACTACAACTACGGGGGATGTGAAAAATGCTAGGGAATGATGGTACTATCGTATATTAAGGTCATGCAGGATTCTTAATATCAACAGTGTGCAATACATTTTTTTTGGGAAGCGGTTTGCTGAAGAAGCGGTTTGTTGCAACACTGGACAGATCTTCGTACGCTGAGAATGATATTGGTGTATTGAGCCCCTCTTAAAACCCAACAAGGGAAACGCCAGTAGTTTCAGAAGCTAAGCTAGTAAACTCCTTCCCCTAAGATGCCCGAAGCAGATGCTGATGCTCCGGAGGCAGATGAGGTTTCTGAGGAGTGCTGTGCTTTTGAGATCAGGCTTGTGCATTTCATGAGACATGTACGCAGTTTAGGTTTTAGGGTTTAGGGTTTCGGGACAGGATTTAGGAGCTTTATAATGATTTGCAGTTCAAACCTTTGCCCAACATCGCGCGTTTCTGATGAGGATCAAGGGTTTAGGGACTGGCATCGGCATCCTCCTCACATTATTGATAGTAGTGTCCTGAATACTGGCAAGTGTGGGGCGGCGCTCCTCGATGCAGGTTTGGCAGCTGAGGTCGGACTTGCGGGTCACGAGACCGATACATGACAATTGCGCCCACTGATGTTATTAACACGGCAAGGCAGTCTTCCTAGTTGAACGCCTTGCAGAACCATGCTTGCACAATATTGCAGAAGGTTGCAAATGAGACTGCGTCGGAGGACGTGTTTACGGCCATGGGTGGTTCTTCGCGACCTTGGCAGAAAAGGTTCTCCTCATGGGAAGACGAATTCCATCTAATGATTTCGCGTCATGGGCTTTCAATTTTATGATTGCTCCATAGTTGCCATACGTCCTTGAGCATGCCACCATCCGGATCGGGAATCTGTGCCTGGGAAGAGCCCAGCGTCCTACCCTTGGCACATCTCATGTCCGCTTTTGGGCTGTCTCCAGGAAGATCGGTCTGATCAAGAGGCGTCCTTCGCGGACGCCAAAATCCCTAAGGGTCCAGGGACCCAAATAATAGGTCTTTGGGGCCCAAAGACCACCAGTATCATAGTATTTGGGCTATAAAACCCTATTATTTGGGTCCTGGGACCCTCAGGGAATGCTACCATCACCAGTGCCTCCCGGCCACTGCCAGGTTGAAGCACCTACAAAGGCATCATCCTGCAAGACGACCCAGCAGGTGGACCATTACCTTTAGAAGACCACCACTCTGTACAACAACCCCCAAAGCCTATAGTCCCTCTTAAGTAGATAGAATATAGCTTTGGGTACATTATAATAAGATCCCCACATCCCCCATATTCCATCTACTTAAGGGGGACTATAAACCCTGAACGCCGTAAACCTTGAGCATGACCACCGCAAATCCCTTAAACCGTGGGTCCTGAACCCCTGAACATTATAATCCAAGCGCTACATGCCCTAAACCCCCGCTGCCAGGAAAAATACCCTGAACCCTAAACCCGAACCCCGGAACCCTAAACCCTAAGCCCTGAACCCTAAACCCCAAACCCTAAACCCTATACCCCAAACCCTGAACCAAAAATCCTTACCCCACAGACGCAACGCCTAGCGATCTTGGCCGAGGTCGAATCGAGCTAACACCTTTGAGCTTGTGACGGGCTTAGTGCTTTAGGATTCAGGGTTTCAGGGTTCAGGCTTTATAGGGCTTTGGGGTTTTAGGCTTCCCCCCCCCCCAGGGTCCAAGCACTCAAATAGTAGCTACTGTGAGCCTGAGGTTCCTATATGAAGGTACTTTGGGCCCGAGTTACATACTATGTAGGTACTTGGACCCTTACAGTAGGGTTAACGCTTCAGGGTTTCAGAGTTTTGGGGCTAGGGGTTCAGGGGTACAATTTTCCTCACTGGATTGGTGCTGAAGGTTTGGAGGTCTTGCTTGGAAGCTGGGAGTTCACGGTTTGGGCTTGACGGTACACCCAGGGCCCTGAGTCTGCAAATAATACCTAGCTGGGGCCCTGAAGTCTACACATGGGTAATTCGCAAAATCAGTGTCCCATTTTGGTATCCCTTAAATATTACGTGCCATAATATACTCTATAACCAAAAAAACCTAACCCCTACCCCTGAACCCTAAACCCTAACCCCTAAACCCTAAACCTAAACCCTGGGCCCAAATAGCGTCAACTGAGGATGACGAGAAGTCACGGTACAGTGACGGCTTCTCAGGCTGGAGGTGCACTAGAACAACCCGGGATGAAATGGGGATGTTCGGAGTCCTCATTCTTTAGGCATTCCCTAGGGATCCAAATAGCCCAATGTAGGCGAGATTTACAGACTTTTGGGGTCAATGTTGATTCTATGTGTAGCTTGGATCCCTAGGCCCTAGGGATTCTTAAGGGTGTAAAACCGCGCGCAAAGTTGAAGGCGGGTGAAGCTTGGAAGAGATGAACACCGCATACAGGCTTTACGCACGAACCCAAACGGGTGCATAAGGGGCTTCGAAGTGTCCTTAACGGGCACCCCTCTATGTCAAGTGTATACCACACACCCACATTGGGGGTGGTCAACTTGCGGTCCTTTTTGTTGTTCCTAACATGGATCGGTGGCCGTTATTCAGGGTAGGAGAAAAGGGACCATACTTTTGACAACCTATCGCATCGACCCTTAGGGTAAGTCTCATTCTCCAGACGCCTGAATTCGCTCCCAAGCAGTCGGGAAGAGATGACAACCAGGACACTCCTAATACTCTTCGTTGGGGCTATGGGGCCCCTAATAGTGGGTACTGAGGCGCTGGATAGAAGGTAGTTGGAAGTCCAGGAAGAACCCAAACCTCTCCAACACCAACATCTAACAGCTGCTTACCCCCTAGATCCTGAATCTTACCGGGGCATAGATAGTAGGGAGTAATTGAATATAATCCCCATATATGTAACCTCTATGTAAGAGATGGACACGAAAATAAAGCATCATCTACTACAATCCTTATTATATGGACCCCCAAACATGTACCCGACATTTTTGGAAACCCTAAAACCTAAACCCGAAATAATCCCTTCATACAATATACATATATAATATTTTAACCCGCCAGTGAGGAACTGTGCTATAAAGGACCCACATATAAACCCCAATATATATGTGTATATATATATATACTATGGCTTATTGTAGAGACACCCAAAAAAGGTACCCCAACGATTTCAAAAAGAACCGAAACCCTAATCCCGAAACCTTATGTAATCCCTAAATATTGTATTCCCTTATTCCCGACTAACCCCCAGTAAGGTACTGCGCACATAGATGTAAGCCGGGCTGCACAGGCTCGATTCATTCCCTTATTTCCAGGCACACCTGTTCGTCTCTCCAAGGCATGCTCTAAACTCCTTTGAGGGTTTAGGACTTAGGGTTTAGGGTTTAGGCTCTAAGCTCCTTAGGAGGGTTAGGGCTCAGGGTCTAGGCTCTGACCTCCTTTTAAAGGTTGGGTTTAGGGTTTAGGGTTTGGGGTGGGATCTGCTAGGGATGCCGTTTGGGAGCTGTCAACTGATTGGACTTACTTGGGGGCTATGTAAGCTATAAGGGAACATGTTCATAAAATGTTCTATAAAGATTACATAGGGTTTATAAGGATCCGGGAATATGTTCATAATATGTTCTATAGGGATTATATAGGTTTATAAGGATCCAAATAGCCAAGTGTAGGTAGGCAATATTCGTGGACTTTAGGGCCCAGTGTGGGTATTCAATACCTGGATCGCTAGAGACCTAGAGAAGGCAGGATCGTAGTGAAGGGAATGTGCACTAAAGGAGTTGTATTCCGCAACGCAGCAACCCAGAGACCTAAAGGACGCGGTTTAGGGTTTAGGGCCTCTAGTTTCCCCAATGTAGTCATGGGTCTATTTTGGGGGGGTGGTCCATTTTTTGGATCCTTTAGGGTGTCTAGGAAATTGAGGTGGCCGAGCTGAATTTCGATCACTTGATGCTTCCTAAAAGCCAGGCTGGGCTAGCTGACTGGCCCTCCGACACGTCTGTTTCCCATTGCAAAAGCGCTTGGGCCTGCTTCCCCTAAGGGCCCATGTTGCTATATAAGCTGCAGTTTAAACTCCTAGCATCCCCCTTAAGACCCCCTGCCATAGGAACTCTATATCAACCCCTATATAACCCCCTTTAAGGAGTTTCGACTATAGCTCATATCAAGATAAATTCCGGCCCAAGTATATAGGAAACGCCTTTGGCTCTAAGCTACATAGCTGCACGGGCCCATTGGATTCTTAACCCTCAAGCAGCACCAAACCCTGAAGTTCAGATTCTTGGCTTACCCTAAACCCTAAACAGTAAGGGGATTCAGATTTGCCAGTCTAACCTCGGGATCCATGAGGGCATATGGTAGATACATACTTGACACTCGCCGGGGCTCCTAATTCAGTACTTCAAGGTCCATAAGTATGGCACATAGGCATATGGCCCCTTTGGGAAGAGGCAGAACAGTTCAGAACTGCGCTATTGCAAGAAGTCTATGGCCGTCGCAATGTCACCAGGCATCTACATCGGCGAAAGCTGCATGTGAGTCCTTTCCCTAATGTTGGTATTCATTTTGCTGCGTGCCACTCACAACATTCACAAATATCCTGCATGATCTTGGTATGCCTTAATGACATACGTCAAAGAGCATGTCGGTACTCAGGATCTTGCAGGAGTTCCTAGTATCTACCCTACTTCAGGTTGGTTACCTTCATGAATTCATGATTGTCAGGGACACCCCCGGGTTGTCCAAATGCAGCGGTAAGCTGCAAACAACAACGTGCCTGCTTCCATCCAAGAAATCCATGAAGACCTCTGATCCTTTAATTGAAACGAGCTCACCAGGTTTTTGCTAGTAAATGGTGCTTTTAGCATGCCCCAGCCCCAGCATACTGACGTGCGTAGGAGACGGAGAACAACAGAGTATAGCCATGAGGCCTCCGGCACGGGCCAGCATGAGCTTCCATCAACACCCACCGTTTCCATACCTTCGGAAAACTCAAAACTCTTTGAACCACATGATCCCCTGATCATGAATCATCACTCGTTCCCACGCAATGTTACCATCACCATTAGTGGGCATCCTTGCCACGGTAAGCTAGCTATACCTAAAGCCTTAATAACCCCAAACCCTAAACCCAAACCCTATATAACCCCATTATAATGGTTTCCATGTTCTTTTCCGTTTTCTTTTCCATTATCCCCATGTGCCCTAGATATAACCCCCATGCTGTAACAACCCAAACCGTAAGTAGGTAATACTTACAAACGTTAAGGCCCAATGTAGGCAGTATATGTATACTTTGATTCCTATATAACCCCATATCCCCAGTTTCCACTTCATGTTTAACATTTGAGTTTCCATTTGAATAGTGGTTTTTTGGTGGTTGAACCTAGTAAGATAACATTCCTTTTCTAAAATACTATACCCCAAAAGGAGGATATAATCTTACTCTATATTGGGTACCATAATATCCCCAAATAAAATACTACTCGCTTGGATCCCTAGGGTATGGGAAGCTGGCAGGCCTTTGGCAGCCACGTGTTCAGGCTGCATGCCTTTCTTGATCAATTCGCCTCGGAGCTTAGCGGGGATAATGGAAGAGGAAATGGAAACTACTATAATGGGGTTATATAGGGTTTAGGGCTTAGGGGTTCATGAAGATGGGGTTTTCAGCTTGCCACTCGAAGTTTTTCGGGTTGAGCCGTTATGTGACAGACATGTACTTGACCAAAATCCGTACAACAGTGACTCTTCCCAGGGAAGGTGTAGGAAAGTATGGTCGCAACGTCCAGGAATCAAGCGAGCCTGATAGGCGGGGGTCGCATTTAGAGGTTGAGCATGTAGAAGGATGACTGAGAATTGGGCAAAGTAATGACCACAAATCCAGAACACCAGCACAGAGGCTGTTATTCTATATATATATATACACTTTACTTTTCAGGTAGGCCAAGTCTAAGGGGCACTTTCGAGTTATTGGTGAAGTGCTTCGCACACTCGGATGAGCCATGGAGACTCTCAAGCATGTTGATGGACGTGCTAGTTGCAAGCACGAACTCGAATTGGAAGCCCTCAACCATACGCACAATAAAGGGTTAGGCGTTTCGGGCAATTTGGACGGAAATCATGTCATGTGGATGTTATGATCAATCAACGGACAAAAAGGTACTTAGGCTCCTGCACGATGTTTAGTATCAAATGCCACCCTAGACTCTAAACCCTGAACCTTAAGGTCATTGTTCCGCAGAATTACGGTGCCTTGGAAAAACTGGATTTGTCATCCTGCAACGAAAAATAACTCCCGCCCCACATTCATAAATGACAGTCACGAATGCAGTTGGCTGGGGCTCAGGCTTTAGGGTTTAGGAAAAGCAAAACTCGACCCCATAATGTAAACATCACAAAGCCTGGCATGCCCTCAAGCCTGAAGTAGAAATCCTCTCTACATGTGAGCTATAGCATGCTACAGCCGCTGTCACTGTTGCAGCTGAACCGCAGGAACCTTTAGGTACTGTATCCCTAAGGGTCCACGGACCCAAATAATCGGGCTTCAGGGTTCAAAATACTATAATATTAATGGTATTTGGGCCCTAAAGCCCTGTTATTTGGGTCCTTGGACCCTTAGGGTATTCAGGCTCTCATACTCAGATAAGCTGAACCTTACCTGGACTCAGAGAGGCAGGCAAGGCCAAGGTCCAAAAGACATAGAATGGATTTAGGGTTTAGTGTTTAAGGATTAGGGTTTGGTGTTTAAGGATTGGGGGTAAGTCTTTGATGATTAGTGTTTAGTGTGTAAGGATTAGGGCTTAGGGTCTGGGGTTCAAGGTTTGGGTTTAGGGCATTGTCTTCATACTTTTGGGGTTCAGGTAACACATCATCCGAGAGGCTCCGCACCAGTTTGGCGCGGCTGTCCGTAAGCGTCTGAAGCTTTGCCATATCACGGCCGTTAATGTGGCCTGCATATGGGTTGCATGTTTTATGGAGTTTATAGGGCTTCGAGGGTTCATAGGGGTTCCAGGATCTGAACGATTTGCAGGGCTTAGCATTCTATGGCTTAAAGGTGCAGTAAAATTTGTGGTCCGGGGCTCCGGGCTTGTAGAATGAAGTTTTTGCAGGCCATGAAGATAGGTGTGTGGGACTTTTGAGTTCAGCGGTGTGTGGGACTGTTGAGTTCAGCGCTTGTGCCCTGTGTACTTAGGATGAAAGGGCTTGAGGCTGCAGAAAAACACTAGACCTACCAAAGTATGCAAGCCCGAAATCCTAGACTCCTCTCACCCTAGGGGTCCAAGTCTACAAATAATGCCAACATTGGGCCCTAAAGTCTGTAAATATTACCCGCATTGGGCTATTTGGATCCCTAGGGTTCTTTTTGCGTAATTGAGCCGTCTCTTCAGGCATTTAGGGTTTAGGGCTCCGTTGTTTGTACATACCATTTCGGATGCACCCTTGGTCACGTTCGGATGAGAGGGGAAGATTCAGAAATAGAATTGGGTGAAAACCTGATTCATCAATGGGATACGAGTCAAGACTACGTTGCTAAAAGCTGAGGGTTAAGGGCTTAAGACTTTAAAGCTTTGGGCTTTGGGGCGTACAGGTTACATCTGCTTCTGGTGCCTCGGGTTTGATATTACCAAGTAACGCTTTGGAACTCTACACACATTCTGCACACTGTCTATAACTTTGCCATACCTGAAATCACCATGCCCATGGTCATCCTGACTTATTCGACCGTTTAACCCTTGTCCCTCAGCGTTGAATCCCTGCTACGGCCATGAAAGATAGCGCTTCGCGCCTTCAACAACCTTAGCTTCCAGCATGGTAGATGCGTCGATTTTCGGAGCAAGCAAGGTTCAGGGTCTACCTAATGCAACCTAGACCCATGCAATACAAGCAAATATGCCACAATATTAATTACAAAGCCCTTGTTGTTGGGTAGATGAAGATGGGTTACTCCGAGGTAGGGCTTTAGGTTGAGGATGGGCAACTCGAAAGTTGGGTTGTAGAGCTTCAGGTTATGAATGAGGGATGGTTTACAACACTCCGGACGCTCCCTCCCGACATACAGGAAGCTTGCATTACATGAAGATCATCGCTTAGACCTCCCTGCAAGAGAGCTGCTGATGGCTACAGAGTTCCATGGAAACACTTTGCAGTTAAAAAGCTGCATGGGCTTATGCAGTCTGGGAGATTTGGGGAAAGAGGGTGAACCAGGGCACTGAGAACTAGTGAAGGCTTGAGCTTTAGGATTTTGAGTTGGTGGTCTCGAGCTACACAGAGGTGTGTGACAGACTGACAGTCCCCTTCGGGTCCAACCTTTTGCATGCATGTTGATGTGGATGACCTTTGTAGGCTGATTAGGGTCGGAGGCTGTGCAAGGCTTCTTCACATTCTCCGGCCGGCTTATTCCTTCCGACTCGCTTTCAAGACTACTGTAATGGCCTGTACAACTACTGCTTGAGTTCCTTGAGAAGGTCGCGCAGTCATGTTTTCTCTGTGTTGTGCCGCACGCGCTCTGACATGCGGTTTGTTTGGATATGGCCATTGCGACGACTGTCTGAGTTGCCAGCAGGGTTCAACGTGGCGCACTGAATGCCTAACTTCAAGTATCTCAAATTTTCTGCTCAGGTCTTGTTCAGTCTGCGACCCAGAGCTCACCACAGGGTAATAGTTGCGGACTCTAATTGGATGTTCTTGCTTTACGTCGTTGACTGCGCTGCGAAACTGATCTTCTCCCTGCCAGGATATGTGCTACAATGAACGTCCCTGCCTCAACAGTGCTTATTGGCTCAAATCCGTATGATTACACATGTGCAGCAACACGAAGATTCATGCGCCGTTCTGTTCCTGCGACCTAGGAACAGAAAACAATCCTAAAGTCAGGTATTTGTGGTTGTGTGCTTTCGGGACCATCGACCCTAAACCCCAAACACGCCCTAAACCCCAAACCCTAAACCTTCAAAACCCTGAACCCTAAACCCTATAAAACCTTATAGAACCCCTTATATCCCCCTTAAAGCTATATAACCCTATAACCCCTCTAGCTCCCCCCCCCCACTGAAGCCGAATCTGCCAAGCAGCCATGGGCACGTTCAAAAGCTCATGGAGATGCAGAAGGTCTGCCAAAGTACTGGCACCTAGCAGACTTGGGCATCCTAACACACTGAAGCCTTTAAACCGCATAGGTTTCTGGGCTTAAGCTTCAGGGTTTAATTAAGGTGGAGGGACCGCATTGAGCATCCTAACTCACGGCTGGAGTAAAAGGAATTGAGCTTCCAAAAGTTCCAGAAGAGGCTCATCCATCTAAGGCAGGAAGCTTGGAGCAAAGCTGTGCGCAGCAAGACCACAACTCCAGGACCCCAAAACCTTTTGACCCAAACTTCTGAACTTACAAAGCGGACGTTAGTCTAACGTTCTGAGAAGGCACCAGAACCTAGCTTTGAGTCCGCCAACCTTCAGAGCTTACTAGCCGCATTAGCCTCTCAGGTTAAAAAAACTCAACGCTGAATACCCCCAACAATGAGATTCGAGATTCCAGGAGCTCATTGGACTCCACCGGCAACTGAAGAGCACCCTTGCCCAATTAACATACCGCGCGGACCCCAACATTGGGGTAGGGTTGCGAGGCCTAAGTTACATCCAACATCCCTGAACAAGCCCAAAACCCCAATTCCCTAAAAATCTCGCTGAAACCCTTACCCCTAGACTCAAGGCCCAACTGCATTATTCTGATAACCTAAGCGTGAAACCTGGCCTGCTGTAGCATCTAGCAGTTTCACCTCCGAGTCGTCTGACTTCTTGGACTTGAATTCCAACCTAACTTGCGGGTTAGCAGGGTGTCAGGTATAGAGTATAGGGTTCAGGATTTAGGGTGTGGGGTTTGTCTGAATTCTAGACGCTTACATGCACCCAGTTTGAGGGTGATAGGGGCTTTGGGAAGGATTCAAGTTTCCCAAAACCCTAAACTCTCAAACTTGGGTTTTTGGGGTGGGCAAATGGAGGGTTAGCTTTTGAGGGTTCGGTGGGATTAGAGCTTAAGACGTCGGGCTTGTAACTTTCAGCTTTTTGAGGGGGCCAAGGCGGGCTTGGGGTTTAGGGTTTAGGTTCAGGGTTTGAGGATGGCAGACGAGTGTCAATAGGGACCCTAGACCCCTAACGATTCTCTAATGATTTCTCGTTAGGATTTGGGGTTGTTGCGTGAGGCATGAGGGACCCTAAGCCCTAAACCCTAAACCCCATTGTAGTAGTTTCCATTTTATTTTCCATTATCCCTATATAACCCCAGTATATACCCCTCAATTCCTGTGGTTCAGGAAAAGTGCGCAGTCAGAGTCCAGGTCCATGTTGAATTAAATACTCCACGACCTAACTGACAACTTCTCTGCCTCCTAGCCCCAGAAGGTCCATGTACCCAAAAATTAAGTTCTTGGGATTCAGGTAATAGTACTTATAGTTCAGGTTTTGGGCAAGTATATGATTATTAGGTACTTGGACCCTTAGGGAGCACTACCAGGTACTGAATTTGTAGGTCCCCTCCGGTTTCTGCTACGTGGTGGCTCCTCTCAACTCTGACTTCTGAAAGACCGTGCGCGATGCGAAGTACGTACGTCCTGTACTTTGCTGGTCTGAACCTTTGCCATGAAAATATTGGGATAATGGAAAATAAAATGGAAACTACTGAGGGTTTAGGGTTTATAGGGTCTCCAAAATGGAATGCCACCTACCTGAAACTTAGCCATGGTAATTTTGGGCTGAAAGACATGATGCAATCCACAAGGTGTATACCGACCATGGAAACTACTCAGGGATCCCCACGCTGACTCGAAACCCTCTGCTCAAACACCTTTAGCCTTAAACTTGAACTCTTGTATTGGAGGAAGCATCCACTGTTGAGCGAATGCAAGCCTCTCAAAAGATAGCCTTTACAAACCGCAGTCATCTCCTGACAATCCCCGTAGTTCGTTGGGGTCTTTAGGATACCCCTCTTTTGAGAACCCCCTCTGCCCCCCAACCCAAAACCCTGTACCCCAAAACACAAATTGAATCCAAGACACCCCTTGCGCACCTCAGCCACGCCACCTTAGCCATCAGGCTTTGAAGTCCCAAGGAGGAAAATGTGTACATGCTCATGTGGTGGGGTGTCAAACTTACAGTCCCCTTTCTGCGTACCCAAATTTATTAGGCGGCATAGTATACGGGAGACTAACGTGGACAAGCTTACATATAGTTGCCCCAAATGTGAGGAGCCCAACGTACTATCATCCTTGTTACTGGGACCCCCAAAATCGCTAGTATCCCCCTGCATAACCCCTCTAATAGTCCCCTATATAACCCGTTTAAGGAGTTTAGACCCTAAACCCTTAACTCTGTGTTATACTCCCCTATATAACCCCCCTTCAAGGAGTTTAGACTATAGCTCCTATAGGTTCACTCGCTGCTTTCTTTCCGAAATCCTCGGGCCCTGGGATGCCGAACTACCGCTATGGGCCCCTGTGCCCACACAGTATGTGGGGTGGGTGGGTTAGGGTTTAGGGTGGTATAGGGTTTAGAAAGAGCGGCTTAGGATTCAGGGGTGTAGAATTTCGGATTGTGGGCGCAGGGCTGAGGGTTTAGGATTTAGGGTTGTGGGAAGTATCCTCAACAATGCTAGGGGCTGGCAAAAGGGACCATAATGAACACCTATAAGCACCATACACGGCATGATTATCTATATAGTAACCTCTGTCCCTAAGTATGGCCCAGACAT
The DNA here is from genome assembly GCA_905231905.1 of Symbiodinium pilosum. Classification (NCBI taxonomy): domain Eukaryota; class Dinophyceae; order Suessiales; family Symbiodiniaceae; genus Symbiodinium; species Symbiodinium pilosum. The sequence goes on along the minus strand of CAJNIZ010047249.1, from coordinate 35,756 downwards.
TCCCATAGATTTCCTTCATGCAGCCCTCAATCCTCAAACAACCCCCAACCCTACATCAAAAATCAAAAGCTCTCAACCGTAAACCCTCACTCTAAACCCAATAGATCCTAAAAATCCTCAATCCTAAACCCTACAACTCTAAGCCCAAACGCTACATCCCAAACCTGTTCACCCCCCCCTGCGGAACCGGTGGAATCCCCCTAGACCTATATTCAAACCAATATTGATGATGTAGTTCCTGAAGAGCATGATACCTCAGAAGACCACCTTACACCCTAAACTCGAAAACAAGCCCTAAAGCCCAAATCCTAAAACCCAAATCCCTAAAACCCTAAACCTTGTGGAAAGAAGGCTAAGGCCGCCACTCTGCAAATCGATTTGGAGGTTGCCTCCTTAGCTGGGCTCAAGTTGTTTCAATGCCCCGGTGGGTACCTTCAAGAGGGAGAAAGGGGTTATGTAGGGTTTACGGCCGTTAAGGGGGATGTAGGGGTTATATAGGGTTTAGGGTCTAGGTTTAGGGTTTAAGGTTTGGGATTTAGGGCTTTGGAATGCCCAGTGGCACGGACTGGCTCCTGGCTCTTGCCAGTGCTGTAAACTGAAGCATGCTTGTAGGGTTTAGGGAAAAAGGTTTAGGGTTTACTGAAACATGTTTTTAGGGTTTCGGGTTTGGGGCCTTAATCGCACGACACAGCCTGGGGAGGTTCAAGCGATACAAGAATGCCCACACAGGCTAGACTCGGATCCTTTCCAACCCTGGCTACCACAATGGAATCACGCATATGGGAGTCGCCGACACCATAGGTCTTGCGCAGACGGAGCAGCTTCCATATGATCCCCATAGAACGCCCCTCATGAGAGTTTGTGAAAGGCGGGCTCCCCCCTATAGTATATACCCCCAGAATTGCATCCTTATTGTCACGCTAGATGGAACCCTATAGAGCTTGTGTGCTTCCGCGATACATAAGAACACAACAGCCACCAGCCCTAAGCCCTAAACCCTAAAACCCCAACCCCTGCACATGGACCATAAACTCTGAAACCAAAAAACCAACCTGCTAAACCCTAAGCTCATGTCCACCAGCCCTAAGCCCTAAACCCTAAAACCCTAAACCCTGCACATGGACCATAAACTCTGAGACCAAAAAAAACAAAACCTGCTAAACCCTAAGCCCATGTCAATATGAACCATAGTCTAAGCTCCTAGCATCCCTTTTCATAACCGTGAAGTAGCTCCCTATACAATCCCCTATATAACCCCCCCTTCAAGGAGTTTAGAACCTAGACCCTAAAACCTCTAATCCGCCATATAAACCCCCTTCAAGGAGTTTAGACCCTAAACCCTAAACCCTCTAATCCCCTATATAATCCCCTTTAAGGACTTCAGAACAGGCCCAGCCAGCTAAGCGTCGACTTTCTATCTCCCGGACCTTTCGCAGCAGCTCCCGTTGAATCCTAAGATTGCATCAAGGTCACTACGGTTTACGCTTTAAAGTTATTCGGGGTTTATAAGGTTAAGGGTTCAGGGTGGGGCTTACACTTTAGGGTTTCGGGTGTACGATACCCCCAGGGCGCCTAATGTAGGTGATATTCACAGACTGTAGGGCCCAATGTAGGCATTATTTTTTTGTGTGCTTGGATCCCTTGAGATTGCGTTAAAGTTGCCCAACTCTTTCGGATCTAGCTATGGCAACCGAGTTATAGTCTCTAAGGTTTCGGGCTTAGGGTTCGGGGTACAAACCGAACCACCACGGAGCGCTGTATAGGCACTGTTCGCAAGGAGCGTAATCTAGTCTACCAGAAAGAGCTCCCTTTCCGGTTCGCAGCTGGGTATACAAATCTGAGCAGTGCCCGTACTAGCTGAACCCTGAACCCGAAGCCAATTTTAGTATTGGCAAGTTGTCAAACGGAGTTGCACCTTGACTGCCTGCTTTTTAACTCCTAATGCTCATTCCTCGTCGGCTTTTTCTTTACCTTGATGAACAAGAGAGATGAAAGTAATCAACAATCAAACTCCCCGAATTGAAGCGCAAAAGGCGAAGAGTTGCAATCCCTAAGATGTCCAAAGCATGCATGTGCCCATGTATCCGAACAATTGGCACGGAGAAAGCCAGCAAGAGAACCAAATGGTGAAGAATGCTCAGAGGTTTCTCGTGCCTAGAAGAAAAATAGCCCTGAACCCCAAGCCCCAAACCCTGCATAACCTTAAGCTCCAAACCCTTAAAAGAACAGGGTGTTTCTCGTTGCCGTGGGTACGAAAACCATCCCTGGGGGTCTGAGTATCGTATACTTACCCAAAACAAGCACTACAACTACTGCTTAGTACCCAAATCCCAAGTGCCAAGTTATTGGGGGCATGGACCCTTGGCGTTCGTGAGCCCCGACTCCAGAACCCTAAGCCGGGACTATAGGGCACATGGATCCTGTTAGGGCATAGTAGATAACAACAAACTGGACCTAATCTTTCATCTGCCCCCAATGTGCATAGTACTCTCATGTACAGTAGAAGCCTAGACAAAAGATCATGTTGAAGTGTTTTTGAAGTTTCGAGGTGCCATATACCATACAAATACCTGGAAAATAGAACCGTATCAGTTGGTCATTATTCAGGCTTCTACGTTACAAGCAAGACCATACTGCCTGAGGAAGCTTCTGACAAATTACCCTAAACCCTAAACCCTGAAGTACAACAGCCAAAAAGGGCCCCTAAGAAAGTACCTCTGTTTTGTCATTGAATGTATAGAAATCCTCAAACACCTACATCCTACACTGCAACCTAAACCCTAAACCCTAAATCCCTAAACCCTAAACCCTAAACCCCTAAACCCCTAAACCCCTAAACCCTAAATCCTAAACCCTAAACCCCATATGTAGGGTCCAGAGATGGAGGTCTGGGGCTTGGGGCCTAGGTGCTTTCCCCTTTAAAGGGACTGAAGCAGCCCGTGTAGGGTTTAGGGTTTAGGGTTTAGGGGTTTAGGGTTTAGGGTATTCAGGAAACCGCTCCACGTCACGTGCGAAACAGGACCCCATGCTGCCGAGACGCCGCTCGGCTTCCTGTTGCAAAGATCAAGGTCGACTTGCGGGTTAGGGTCTCGGGTTAAGGGCTTAGGTCCAGACCACTAAAGTAATCTGACGTTACGTTCCTCAAGAGGCTCATACAGGGGCCACAAGGCATGTATCTAGGGCAGCCATGTTCCTGAACCTTAAACCCTGAAACCCTAAACCCTAAAACCCTAAACCCCTAAACCCCAAAATCAGTGCGCCAAAGGATCTTTAGATTAACCCCCAAAGGCTGAGGCAAGGGACCCTTTGCAGGCTCGTTCATTTCAACTCTCGCCTGAAACTGCCCCAAAGGACTTGAGGGTTTTCTAGCAAACTCCGGGTTGGCCCCGGCACCCGGGCTGCGCTGCATGGTCTGCCAGTCTGGGGCCTCATAATCTTGTTCACGAAGACATGCAGCCGCATGGGTCATCTCGCAGCCGTTCCGTTGGCTTGAGGCGCTCGGGCTCGGATGGTGGGCAAGGAATCGGCCCAAGACGCCCAGTAGGCAGCGGTGACCGAAGCTGCAGCCGACCGCAGCCCAAGGCCGCCAAAGTTCGAAGGCAGCTGGAGCGCACGCGGTGTTGCCGCAGGCAGGACGTGATCTTGGGACAGCAGCGTGGTGATGCACGTTTGCACGGCTGCATCCCCACCAACGTGCCTGTACCAGATTTAGAGTGACATTTCCACGATTTAGTGTTGCTATCATACTCCCCTGTATAATCCCCTATATACCCATCCTCTATGTACCCCCCTTTTTAGCGAGTGTAGACTATGGCGCATATGAGCTTTCGCCATTAGAACAGGATTATGGAGTAGAATATACTACACACATATCATGTATGAGGGTCTTAAGGGGATACTACTACTAATCCGAGCTCAACATGATAACCCTAAACCCTCTATCCCTACACCCTAGACCCTAAACCCTAAATCCTAAGCCTAAATCCTAAACCCTAAACCCTAAACCCAAAACCCTAAACCCTATACCCTAAATCCTATACCCTAAAGCCTAAACCCTAAACCCTAAACCCA
>CAJNIZ010047249.1:17183-31585 GCA_905231905.1 Symbiodinium pilosum | reverse complement strand
ATCCTATACCCTAAAGCCTAAACCCTAAACCCTAAACCCTTTAAGATTTAAGTTGTTCCGGAGCATCCTCACGGCTGTCCAAGAGCACTTTAAAGGCAAAGCCCCCCCAAAACCCCTACTAGGGTTTGGGTTTAGGGTTTAGGGTTTTGGGGTTTAGGGCTTAGGGTTTAGGGTTTAGGGCTTAGGGTTTAGGGTTCTATAGGGGCCTAAATAATTGGGGTTAGGAATGAGGGTTTAGGGTTTAGGGTTTAGCAATATTTTGGCTCCATATTCCTTAGGGTTTAGGGCTTAGGGCTTGGGAGACTTAAAGCATTTTATCTCTGGACACTAGAAAACAAGGAAGGTTTTCCTGATGTAAGAGGCTTAAGGGTTAGGGGTTTAGGGTCTAAAGCCTGAGACTCTACAAGCGAAAGCTTCAATCTGGAATACTCAGTTGTCTAACCCTGAATAAGGCAAGTTTTACTTAATCACTAGGCACGCTCAAAGTTAGCAAGCGAGAGCTGAACCCTGAACCCTAAACCCTGAAGACCTGATTTGCGTATTCGACGTCGGTAAGAATTGAAAGCTCGTACCTTGCTTCCGGAACTACCCTTTACCTACCTTGGGCTTAGGGTTTAGACTTTAGGGTCTAGGGTTTAGGGTATGTGAGAGGATCTGTCTTCACATCTCTGGAAACGCCCGCAACTTGTTTTCATGGTCAGGAGTCCCAACCTTTTAACAACTCACTCAAACTAAAACTAAAGCCAGTTGAGACCATATTGCAATCTCATCAGTATCGGTTTAAATTCAGCGAATCATGTGAACAACACATTATCTCCAAGAATGGTCAATTGACATCTAAATTCCTCATCCTCTAATGCGCGCTCTCGCTCTTACCGCGTACCCGGCTCTTGCTACGCCTTTTGTAGCTGTACTACTTGTACTTCGCATGGACTTATTCCTGGGAGGAACTCCCTCATTACTGAAGACTGTGGATTAGCTAATCATGCTTCTACAGGGCCAACCGTCAGGCTAATACCGCCAGAAAAGTCAATGTGGGCTTACGGGCAACCAAGACAAGGGATGATCCAAGTTCAACCTACCTAAAACCACCATCAAGTCCTGGGTATGTTCCCGTTCCCTAAAGCTCTCAGCCTCAACGTGTAGAACCCACCAGCAAGGTCGAGCTCATTTTCCGCTATCCCCACCAGGACACCCCACATTCACCGTTATTCCCGCGGAATGGTCTATGCTTGCACCAAAAACCAGCGTTTCACATACATGAGAGGCCAGTAGTGCAAGATGTGCAAGTCACGGACCCCACGGTGCCTGTTTCTGGCGAGCGGTGTCCTGCATGGAAGCCTGCGTCTTTAGTGTAAGGCTGTTGTTGGCGTCTTGGTACGCTGCTTCAAGTCTGTTCAGGCTTTGGGCCCTAGAATCCTTTTGCACGTTTTGCTTACAGATTTCTAGACCCATAATTAAAGCTGTCTCCGCGCCTAAGCATCTCTCTACATTGTGAGTCCTCGAGATCCCTCGACACTTCAAAAACCCCTTCATACTCGTATATGCAACCTTCCCATCAAAGACTTCACATGTTCGGGGACATGCTTAATTCTGGGAGGGGGGGCTTACCCTAGTATGAAGGAATTACTTCATGTGAGAAAATTGGTGCTTTGGGGTGCACTGCTCAGAGATAGCCCAAGATCCCTTAATTAGGTAGTATACTTTAAGCAACTCAATCGTATAATTTTAATGGGGTATGTCGGTATATTGCCCAATTAAAGGATATTGGGCTTTCTGGGTACAAAGGCTACAAAATCTATTGCTGAAGCTACGCGACTACTTGCCTCCGCAACTGTAAAGACTTCCTACTGGTGATGGCTGCTCGCTTTAATAATGCTAGTGAGATCGTTGCATCTGCTTCACAGATTTCCCCCCGAACCGGTATGGTAGTCTGCGTTTTCCTCTGCGGCTTCAGTCGCCAAAGATGGACCTAGTTTGCCAGGAGCAAACAGTGATGTGGACTTCACGAATCCAAACATAACAGGCAAGCTTCAAAACCCAGTTTCCACGGTCTTTTCCATTTTCTCGTCCAGATGGTTCTCCGTCATCCCATGTAATACACCAATACAACGCTAAACCCAGAACCCAAAAACTGAAAACTAAGCTCTAAACCCTAAATCCGACCTGAATACAATAAGTCCTCTCCCATGTAACTATAAACCCTATAATCCCTAAACCCCCAATCCCTAAACCCTAGTTCCTCAACCCTCAACATCAAACCCTCCACCCTAAACCCTAAACAAATTGAGGACAGCTTTCCTGGCCTTGAGCTGCTTCAGCTCAAGGCGCAAGTCCGACATTTCAACTGCAAGCAGACAGTGTGGTGTAAGTGTTTTTTTTTAGGAGTCATTTCTCCCATATCCGGGTTTAAGGTTTAGGGCTTAGGGTTTATTGGGGTTTGAGGATTTCGGATTTAGACGCTACAGGGAGCTGGGCGTCTAGGGTTAAGGGATTTCGAGTTTGGGGGCTTGGGCGTTGTAGGGTTTAGGGGTACTCAGGGTTGAGGTTCAAGTTTTGCTGACCTAGGGCTTCTAGGCTTCATGATTCAGGGTTCGGGATTTTGGGTTGCCCAACCCTCCTATGTAGTTCCTAACCCCTATATACCCCTACATAACCCCAATATATCCTATAGCCCCTAGAAAACCCCTATATAACCCCTATATGTCCCTATAATCCCCAACATAATGTAATCTGCAGTAGGGATCCTCGAGCCCACCTACCTTCAGAGGCCCACCCTACTGCAGCGGCCGAGGAGCCTCAAATTCTAAACCCTAACTGTAATCAAGGCATCAGGGTGTATAGTCCTCCTTATGTAGATAGAATATGGCTTTGAGGGTATATTATAATAAGACCCCCATACACCCCATATTCTGTCTACTTAAGGACGACTATACCATAAACCCTAAACCCTATTTACCCCATATTCTATCTACTTAAGGGGGACTACTGGTTCATAGAACCCTAAACCCTAAACCTTAAACTCCTAAACCCTAAGCCTATACTCTATCTACTTGTGGGGGACTATTGATTCATAGAGGTCCCCTGAGCTTATTGCAGCCAAAGCCTTCGAAGCGGCGAGCGTGGATCTTTGCCACCTGGCAGCCATGTTTTTTGAAGATTCTCCAAACAGGGGTTTAGGGTTTTGGGTTTAGGGTACCCCCAGGAAGGTAGGGAGATATGGGGACTATGAGGAGTTTATGGGTTTCCTTACAGGCTTCTACAGGACCAACTTTAGGAAACCGACAACCTACTGTTAGCCGAAGGTGAGGCTTACACAGGGTGACCTGTGGGAGAAGTGGTAAAGCATCAAGTAGCCAAATTGGTTTAGGATTTTTGCGATCTAGGGACAATTTGAATCAGGACATAACCTGGCCCCAAGTTCGTTAAAAACCCTAAACCCTAAACCCTAAACCCTGAACCCTAAACCCTAAACCCTAAACCCGGGTCCTTGGACACCCAGAGGAGGCGAACCTTCGGACAAGGTACCCTAGAAGCCCAGTTACCTATATATTGGGTTCCTGTCCTTAAGACCCTATATAAACTTATACTATCTATAACCCAACTATATGGGTATACCTGGGCTTCTAGGGTATATTCTAGAGCATCAAAAGCCTCGTTCGATGAAGGTTGTCTTACAGAGCCCTCGCTGCATGGCGTGCAAAGCGTGCAAACTGCTTGCCAACACTATATAAAGACACCTACCAGCCCTGCAATAAAAGCTCGATGAAGTCCTACAAGCCCCGCAGCTGCACGCGAAGCAGTGTAGAGACATGTCATCCCACTGTAGTCAGGGTGAATAAGTTCAATTCACTGTTCAAGGCCATTTTGGTACTATCTCCTATGTAAACCACCATTTAGGGTGAGGCAGTGTAGTGCTTCGAGACCTTAATTATGGGTCTTGCCGCAATCTCTGGGGTGTAAGCTCAAGTGGCTCAGGCCTCCAGCTGTGAGTGGTGGAAATTCTGTCACATGGGTAGTTCCCAAAAGGTTTAGGGTTTCGAGTCTAGGATCCCATTTCGGTGGTCCGAACAGCTGAAACACCCTTCCCAGGAACCCATCCCCCTCAACCCACAACAGCTCAGGGCCTTAGACCCTAAAACTCTAAATCCACAAGCCTGAACCCCTAAACCAAATGCCCAAACCCAAAACCAGTGACACTTCAACCCCAAGACGAGAAATTCTAAACCCCTGAGCCCCAAAGCCTTCAACCTCCCAATGCCTAACACCCTAAGTCCAAATACCCTAAATACTAAACACTGAACCATTGAAACTAATACCTAAAAACTTGGGTCAATCCCACCACCCAGTAATTTGTACCACAAGGGACCCCTTAACCCCTAAACCCTAAACTCCGTATTAACGGGCTAATTACTATAGGGGGGATTGACCTGACCTAAAAACTCTGAAGCCTCTCAGCCTTGAAACCCCAAATCCCAACCTATAGTGGGGTTATGGGGTTATGTAGGGATAATGGAAAATGAAAACTACTATATTTTGTTGTATTATCTAATGTTAATGTGTATTATGATAACATATGGTATTATACCCCAACACCCGAAAAGCTCAAGCCAACTCGAGAACCCTCCAAGCCCTAAGCCCGTAACCCTATCTAGAATTTTTGCTGTGACCACGAGCTTTAATTCTACCGTTGCGATGAGTATAGTTAGCTACTTTATAGACCCATAACCACCACGCCTAAGCCACGAACTCAATTCTTACTAGCACTCGTACTGCTTCACCTACTACTATATCGCATCCTTATATCGCAATGATAATCCCGATAGATTTCTATTACATCGCCCTTCTACTGCTACTACACCGTTGTTGCATCGTAACTATGAAGTTGCACGAACCTCCGCTTCTTGGCTGGAGCGCTGTACCTGCCCATTTTGCTTGGATCGGAGGATTTGGGCCTTTAGGGTATATCCAACCCTGGCTAAGCCCAAAGCCCCAAACCCTTAACCCTAAACTAACAGCCCATATGCCGGTCATTTGGGGCTGAAGACTATCATGTTAGGTCTGTAAGGAGGTATAGGCAGAGCTTCGAGCTTCGAAGTCACGGTTTGAGGTTTAGGGGTTCTCCCCCTAATATGAAACTTTGCCCCCCCTTATATTCAATACTCCCAATATATTGGACCATACCTATAGGGGTATTCGATATTAGGGGAGGGTGGGTGGGGTTAATTAGGGGATGGGGATTAGGGTCTGGAACTCTACCTTAGCCTACCGAAACATTCATTGTTGTAGGTTCCCTATATAGATTCTATACGGGGGTCTATAATAGGACCCTGCAAAAAAGTCGTTTTTCGGTAGGTTAAGGTAGGAATTGGGGGTTTGGATTCTGTGGGCCTTTTAGCTTATAGGGTTTAGGGGAGGTTGCGGCCGAGTGCCAGTTAAGGTCCTCCTTTAGGAGCCCCGAACTGACATAGAGCTTGCTAGAGGGGCCGGGACTCAACTCAAACTATACTTTTGGACTCTTGGGTATTTCCTCTATGTCTCTATGTCAACATACGAAGAATACCAAAAATCAATACCCTAAGGATCTAAGGACTCATAATACAAGGCTTGGGGGCCCAAAGACCATACTCTACAAGGCTTTTGACAAGGCTTTTGGGCTATTTTGAGCCTTAGGGGTAGGATAAGGGTTGAGGGCTTGGGGGTCATGCCTTTTGGGGTGCCTTGGCGCTTAACCCTATAAGCCCTAAATTCTGAATAGTCGTCTCCATTTTATTTTCCATTTTCCCAGTATAACCCCATTGTTTTACCCCTATGTACATTCTCCCCAAATAGCCATACAGGGTTAGAAGGTGCTATCCTAGACGCCGTGAACCTGAGTAAGTGTTTCCTCTCTGGGGAGAGTAGACCCTAGAGCTCCCTGTGGTTTAGGGTTTGGGGTTCCCTAAATAGTAGGCTACTCGGCTATGTTACTATAAATGTGAGATATACAAGCAGCAACATGCAACTGTACACCTAAAACGCTACTAAGCAAGCTTCAACATCCTGCATGAACCACAAACAATGCTCCTCAAAGATGTCTGCTTGCTGGCTATGGATTCTGTTGGACCGGCATCCGTTGTGTAAAGCCTAGGCTTTACATGATCTGCAGAAGGATCTCAAGGAGCTCATCGACCTCGAAGGACAGAATTGTGACCATGTCCTTCTCCGCGGACGGAGCGAAATCCAAAATCCAGATGGACAGCTAGTGGACGGAAATCGACCCCTCTGGCTCGGCAGCGTAAGTGGGCTTGTAGGGTGACATGGATCTCCGAACTGCGGCCGAGCTTGCCATCGCGATTGGGTCCTGGGGGTTAGCAGGGAGTAAGGGTATATATAGGATTTAGGGTGTAGGGTAAGTTTAGGGTTTGGGGTTTCGGGCTTACTAGGGAATAAGGGAACTTTCGATCCCCACACCCCATCAGACATCCCCCCAATCCTGATTTCTGTGCACCTCAGCAGCCGAGGCGGGTGCGCTACTCCCTTACCCTAAGGCTCCAAATAGCCCAATGTAGGTCATATTTATAGACTTTTGGGCCCAATGTAAGTATTATCTATAGACATGGAGCCCTAGGGTTATTGCCTACTCACCCACACTAATTCTGAGTAGGGGCTGGGTCGGGCTTGGAGTCTGCAATGAAGGAAGTCAACGGAACTACATTTCGTGCTCCTTCTCTGGAGTTTGAGTGCAGCTCGCATGACTGCTGCATTGTTGAAAGCCGGAAAACATGAAGCTGTGTTCGAGGCTTAGACCAACCCCACAGACGCTAGTTTATACTTATGCCATGATCCCTCGCGCGATCCCCATGCAATTTGACCTCAGGAGGGACAAACTCACAAGCTTTACTGGACCTAGACGTGTGCAGGAGTTTAGGCAGTCTCAGAGGGTCCATGTACCCAATACTTAGGTACTTGGAATTTGGGTAATAGTAATCATAGTACAGGTTTTGGGTTAGTATTTGATTATTTAGGTACTTGGACCCTAAACCCTAAACCCTAAACCCTGAACCCTAAATAGCCCTATATACCCCCTTTAAAGGGACCTAAGTATCTGATTATTAGGTACTTGGACCCTTAGGCAGTAGAAGACAATGCTACTTGCCTTACCGTAGGAAATAAGAAAATGCTAGCGCTTTTACAGAGCACAGGATGTCTCAGCAAGTACAAAAAAAGGAAGCCGAGTATCATTACCGCTATTATTATTGCTATTCCTTATAATTATTGCTATTATTATTATTATTGTTCTGTTCCGATTATTATTGCTATTAGTATTACTGCTATTGTTGTACCATCATTATCATTGATGGTTTATTACTACTATTATAATTACTCATATCATTATTTTTTGCTGTTATTCTTACTACTATTAATGTTACTCACATTATTATTGTTATTGTTATTACTATATTCTATTACTACTTGTTATTATTGTTGTCCTGTTCTTAGTATTGCTACTATCATTTACCCAAACGTCCGACCTCGCGCTTCATTTCCTCCACGTGCAATGCATCCTCTGGTCGCCCAGCGTTCCATGTTTCCAACGTTCGGGCTCACTGCAAAACAACACGTGCTTCAATGGGGGGCTTGTCTAGGACCGTCTTGAAGATTTCTTGCCGTCCGATGGAGGGAACTCCAAAGGGGAAACTGATGTTGACAACTCCTGCTGAAAATGCTAGTAGCTTCCATTGTCTTCTTCATCATCCCTATATATCCCCTATAGTATAATAGTTCGCATTTTCTTTTCCATTTATCCCTACATATATACATATATATAGATATCTCTCTTATGGGACACATCTTTCAATAGTGCCAGGGGGTGTCACCTGTGAGGCAGTATCGAATACTCTCTGCATATCAGGAGCAGAAGAGAAACCACTAAACGCAGCCTTGAAGTAAAAGCAGCAATACCTAATGTCTAAAGCTCCATGTAAATACTATTTGTACACTTTAGGGCCCAATGTAGGTAATCTTACTAGATCTAGAGCACCAGGGAATGTCCACTCTGTACTTCTAGGGTTTAGGGTTCAGGGCAGGTCCTTGCGTGCTGGAGCAGCCTTGTACCGAAGAACGTCGCATTGGTCACTGGTAATAGAGAAAAATCAGGCAACACCTATGTCTCCCAATCCCCAGGGTAGTAGTTCGGGAACCCTAGGTGTTGATGTCCATCAACACCATGGAAGGAGAATGCTAGACATTGGCGGGAAAGGGACTTAGTAGCCGGAATCAAAAGCCCAGAAAATTCCCACGGTTTAGGGTGTAGTGGTTGCCCACTTTGTGCCCTGCAAGATGTCAAAAAACATCCTACTGTGGCCCAGTTGGAGCCGTGTTGCTAACTGGTCTTCCAAATGCCTCAAGTGGCTCCCGCAGAAGTGACCAAGTTCAAGGCAACCCTCATCTCAGTGGCACTTTGAAGGTGCCTAAACTGATTCATGAATGGGCTCCCGTATACAACACTAAGGGAAAGTAAGATTTAACTCAAGGAGACAGCTAGCCAATCTCTCAAGCGCGAACCTCTTGTGACATGAATCACGCTCATCCCCTCCTGTTGATGACAACTCTCCACCCCATGATAATTAAGGTTCAAGGTATAGATTAGATGGACCCCCCACCCTGTAATAGTGGTATAACAAGAATATAAGATGACCCTAATATAATCCCTATTATCCCTTATAGTCCTGTTACTGGGTGGGGGGTCCACCTAAGGTATAGATTTGTGCCAGGGAAGATGAGCAATGGCTGAGAGCTCCTTATGGCGCATTCTGTCCTGGCCCCAAACCCTAAACCAAAAAACACAACTTTTAGGGTTTAGGGTTTAGACTGCTTAGGTTTGGAAGCCCTAAACGAACCCTAAACCCTGAACCCTAAACCCTAAGTGAACACATGGATGAAATCCTCGAGCTTCTCGGCAATAAGCTGCAGCGAGCATCCATCGAGACTTGGGACAACCTAGTGCTTAGGCTGTAGGGTTCAGGGTTTCGTGTTCAGGGTTTAGGGTTTGGGGTTTGGGCTTTAGGCCTTAGGGTTTAGGCTGTAAGGTTTGGGCTTTAGGGTTTAGGGTATGGGGGCACTAAATGCCTAACCCTAAGACCCCGACGGCCCATATTTTAAGGCTTTCGGGCCCAAAGACCATACTACAAGCTGCGGGCGCATGCAGGATCATCCTACGATGCTAGACTTCCGACCGAAGGTTAGGATACTGAATTATGTGCAGGATTCACACACTCATCGTGGCATCTTGACAATTCTTCGTAGTGCATCCCGCGGTCATCTCTACATTTGTAGGGTTTGGGGTTTAGGGTATGAGCAAACATATACATACACTTACATATTGTATGTCTGCGAGCATGTATCTTTGCACACAAAACAAAATCCGTTTCGTGTGCCTCCGACTTACCCTACTCCCTGGGCAACTAAAGATTCCGAAAATTGTTTGAGGACCCTTGGAGAGCTCACCAAACGAATAGGTGCAAGGCTTGGGGATTCCCAAAGGCTTTCCCAACATAATTCTCTCAAAATGAATAGGATTTAGGGTTTAGGGCAGTCCAGACAGCAATAGCTCGCAACCCCTAGAGCATGGTACCCCATATAGGCATTGGTTAAAGAAGGTAGCAGTCTTCCCCTAATCCTTATTCGGCTGCTTGCTGCACGTAGCCCATCTTAAGCCTGGTTCCTTTTTGGGATACTTAGGTTTTAGGGTTAAGGGACCTGTTCACAAGCAAAAAGCGATTTGGCTTGGGCATGCTGACCATTCTATTTCTTTAACAAAGTACATCTAAAAGTGGCCCAGAAACTCTAAACCGTCAGGGAGCACCCTAAACCCCATCTAGCCTAAACCCTATACCCCGGACCCTAAATCCAAAATCCTAAACCCTAAACTCTAAACCCTGACCCCTAATCCCTAAGCCCTAACCAACTTGACATAAAGCGCCTTCTCATGGAGAGTGCTGCTCAATCCACTCAGCTTGCTCTCCATGATGGCCTGGTCCAAGGTTGCCCAGAGAGCCCAAGAGACAGTGATTGAGGATTGAGGAATAATAGGAATAATGGAAAAGAACATGGAAACTAAAGGGATTATAGAGGTTATACAGGGGTTATATAGGGAGTATATTGGGGTTATATATAGGAAGATTGGAAAAGAACATGCAAACTACTATAACGGGATTGTATAGGGTTTAGGGAATGTTTGTGGGGTTTCCCAAAAGGAGGGGTACCTTATTGGGGGTCCCAATAACAAGGATTATAGCATGTTGGGGTCAATATTAAGGGTCCCGTATTTTGGAAAACTACGATTTAGGGTTTAGGGCTCAGGGTGTAGGGCCCAGGGTTTAAGGCTTGCTTATATCACATGGAGGATGTCAGTGCCACTTTACGTATATCCTCTAATCAAGGTAAGGTGTACAGGGCCGTCTGGCTGGTGCTCCTGGCAGCTGCGACGAAAACTCATTGAAACCTAGCTCAGCATCACCCCTGGCACCATGCCTATAACTCCTTGTACCTGAATGTTGCTGGCAGTGTTTATGGCCACAACTGGATTTTTGCGACATTCATGTTACATATTTGGGGGAGAGTGCTGCTGAGTAGTCGCAGTACCCAAGCTACATAATAATCATGACTCAGAAGATGGACATCTGCTGGAGTTCTAGGACGTCCAACAGCCCAAAACACTTGCTGGGCCCCTCCCCTTGATTGATAACCACCCCCCCCATCCATCTCATAATGAATTCCCCAATCCCCCCCAATATAGTACAATAGTGCCGCTACTTATCAGGGGGAATATTTACATTCGCCAATATGGGCCAATCAGGGGGTGTTCTTCTTGGGGGGAGATTATTTCGGGACTTTGGGTCGTCATTCACAGCCTCAGAGCCCAAGGAGAACAGTGTCAGCCGGAATTTTGGCCGAAGAACGACAGTGCTAGTGGGAGGCCTGGTGCCTGTCTTTGCTAGTAAGACGACTGTGTGAACAACACACCGAATTGAAACCCTCAACCCTAAACCCTTGCAAACCCTAAACTTGAAACCCTTGACCCTAAACCCTAAACCCACGTATCCCCTAAATCCTTGTAAACCCTAAACTGTTACAAGCGAATCCCACCCAAACCAAAACTTTTTACCTTCAATCTGCGGGATGAGCCAGGAGGTTTGGCATGCAAAGGCAGCAGGCCAGCCCCTGAAACCGCTAGCCCTCCGAGGTTTAGAGGGCTTAGGGTTTCAGGGGTTCAGGATTTGGGGGTTTAAGGGGTTAGGGTTTAGGGCTTCGGGTTTGGGGATTAGGGGTTGGGGTTTAGGGGTTAAGTGGGGTTCCATAACTGAACCAGCACACCTATTCTACTCATGCCGGTGTTGTGCCGGGGGAGGTGTTAAAAGAACGCATGTTCAATTCTTCACCAGTAGGACTACACCAACCATGAGAAAGAACCACCTGGCAACCTCTCATCCCTTGATCTGGGTCCTGAGTTGACCCTAAACCCTAAATCCTAAGCCGCCTGCGATTCAAGCCGTTCTTGCAGTTCGGATTCTGAAGCCCAATCCCCTTGTTACGCAATTTATCATCTTCTCTGGCTGTCCATCCCCATCCCATACCCCACTTAAGCCTGATCTTCGTGGTTGTTGAGGAGTTCGTTATCATAACATGGAAGCTTCTAGAAATGGAAGTAATATCAAGGGGTTGTAAGGAGATCATGGGGGCTCCTTTTTGTGCATTCTATCTTTATTACTTTGAGACATGCCCACATGGAGATGTGGTTCAAAATAGAGCGCCCGGCACCCTCTAACCCATCAGCGGCCCAAATCTTTGAGCCCCACAGTCAGAAGCTTTGTGTTTCTTGTGCTGGTACGATTATTAATGCTTGTCATAGCCCTATGGTGGTCCCTAACGCACATCCCATGAACATCTGCAGACACTGTCAATATGCTCGCCCAATTATTCTCCTCTCTATCTAAACGTAAAAAATGCAAGGGCCTCTGAACACAGCGTACGGGCAGTGACCTTGATGAACTATGAGCCATAGTCTAAACTTAATAACCCCTATAATCGTCCCCTCTATACTCGTAAATGTCGGGGTTTTATAATCCCCTGTATAAACTCCTGTTGAGGAGTTCTGACGCTAGCTCATATATGGAAACTATGAGACTGCTTCCATCATCCTGCTCCAGGACCATACTTTCATAGGCACCATGCCTGAGGAAGTCCCAGATCAACTCAACTAAATACTGAACCCTAAGCCCAAAAATTGGAACCTTGACCCTGAATCCAAAGGCCTAAACCCTCAATCCTAAATCCTACACACCCTGAAACCCAAATTCCTAAACCCGAACCCCTAAACTCCATCCCAAACAGCCCAGACCCCTGGGAGGATGTCAAAATCAGATCCCCTATATAGACCCATTGTAACCCCTATATTTTCCTTATATAATCTAACCCTATGGTTCTAGAGGTCTAATTTTTAGATCCCCTTTGGGGTCCTACACACCCTAAAACCCTAATTCCTAAACCCAAACCCCTAAACCCCTAAACCCCTAAACCTCTAAACCCAAAACTCCATCCCAAACAGAGCCCCTTCAGGGCCTCCACCACCTCCCGCGGCGCCCCCGGCGCCGCCGCCGAGGTGGCCACTGCTGTGGCGAGGCTCTGCGGTAAGGACTGCAGCTCTGCCTCTCTTCACGGTTTAGAGGGTTTAGAAGTTTTAAGGTTTAGGATTTAGGGTTTCAAGGGTTAAAGGTTTAGGCTCTGCCTCTTTACGGTTTCAAGAGTTTAAAGGGTCTAGGGTTTGGGGGTTTGAGGGGTTTAGGGGTTTGGGGGTTGTAGGGGTTTAGTGGTTTGGGGGGGTTAGGAATTTGGGGGTTTAAGGCTGAGGGTTTAGGCTTAGGGTTTAAGAGTTTGAGGATGCTTTGAAGGACTCTTGGACTCGTTAAGACAGCAACTTTGAAAAGGTTTTAAGTCATCAAGATCTGCTTCGAAGGAGCTATTTGGGCGTACGTTCCATTTCATAAGTTCCTATATATACATATGCACGAGATCTATGGCTTGGGGCGTCTCATGGGTTGCCGTGGAATTACACAGGGCTTCAACTTTTCGTGCTTCAATATGGGCTTAGCGTTCCGGGCCTGGGATTACGGTAGTCCCCTCAGATCATTCAAACATGTGTTTTAAACATGTCTCAGGCTATACTATGGAAAAAATGAAACATAAATCCCCCCCAAAAAAACTACAAATTCGGATCTAAGCTTTAAGGGATCAATGCTTATCAGCCTGAAAGTTTCAACCCCCCACAAGGTCCCAAACCCCAGCATGCTTACATGTTGGCTGCTAATCTGTGCTCCCGAAGCCCATAGAGCCCCATAAAGACTAAAACGAGGCCGCGCACCCTGCACCCTAAACTCCAAATCTACACAAGCTGAAGCCCCGAGCACTAGACTCCAAACGCGCCAAACCGTAAACCCCTACACCCTAACCCCCGCTCTCACGTACCCTCCCGCCGCTGCCCCCCCTCCACCACAAAAACCCCCTCCACCACAAAAAAAAAAGTACTGCCAGTTGCATCGTAGCATAGGAGCAAGAAGAGGACTGTGTAGTTTCCATTCTATTTTCCGTTATCCCACTAAACCCCCTATATAACCCTTTCATAACTCCTGAATAACGCCTATACAACCCTTATACAACCCCTCTATACCTCTTTCTAACCCATATATAACCCACATACAATCCTTATAAAACCTTTACATAGCCCCTTTATAACCCTAAACCCACTGTAATGAAGGCATACACGCCCACAAGCCTCGATGGTCTGCAGCTGCTTTGGCAGATGCTCCAAAAGCCAGGCATGCGACGTCCGCAGCTGCGTATCGGGGTTTTTTTGGGGAGTCCAAAAATCAGGGGCCCTTTTTTGGAAGTCCCTAAAATCAGAATTATAGTATTTTGGGATACTGGTATAGTATTTTGGGATACTGGGATTAACAAGTATTACATGCATCGCGGACCCCAGTCTTGGGCAGCCCCGGTCAGAACACAAAAGAAGTCATAATCCGTAACATCGGAACCTCCAAACAGGTAGCCCGCAATTTGTAAACGTATTTTAAGCTCAGGGTCAGGGCTGGTGGCGTGGGATTTTAACGGCTTAGGGCACAGGATATCGGGCTTGGGGTTTAAGGTGTGGTAGTTTCCCAAAATTAGGGTACCCCAATATAGACCCCAATATACTATAGCCCTTCTTATAGGGATCCCCAAAAAAGGTACCCCCAATTTTGGGAAGCCCCCGTGTAGGGCTTTGGGATGGTTTGGGGTTCAACCACGATTGCATGTGTGGTTGCACGTCCCAAGGAAGAAAGGATCCCTGAAGGCGGACAAGGCTAGGGTTTAGGGTTTAG
>CAJNIZ010047249.1:4618-17083 GCA_905231905.1 Symbiodinium pilosum | reverse complement strand
TTAGGGGTTTAGGGGTTCAGGGTGGCATTGGCAAGCTTGCATGCATGTGTACACGCTCTCCCACTAGAAAAAGCAGTTGGGGTTCATTCCAACTTTGTCCATGTCAAACTAAAGCCTAGGCTTAGCTTGTGTCGACACCAAATCATACGACCCACCACACTACTTCGTACAAGCAGGCCACCCAGAGAACCTGACAGCCACTATTGGGTTGCTGTTAAGGGACTTAAACTGAGTTACGTACTATAGGAAACGTTACTGTTTGCTATATACCCATATTCTGGTAACTTAATAGAAGGTCATTGACAGCAGCCCAGACTACCGTCAAGGGCTCCGTAGCAATCCTTGGCAAACAGTTTGAAATTTCTCATGTCAGCTACAGTCCAAATGTCCCATATGATTCATGGACATGGGTGCCTATTGGGAATAGATAAAACACTACACTAAACTACCAAACAGACCCCATGTCTGCCCTCAATGGCCCCTTGGCAAACCAACTATTGACAGTAGCTTATGTGGGAACGCTTTTAAGGTAGGAGCGGAGTTAGGATGACAAGAACATGTTGTGCCGTTAGCAGGCTTCTGTCTTTATGGCTAATACATTTTGTAGAATGTTGGTTTACTTGGAGTATGTTGGTGATATTAGGTTCTTGAACATGTTGACAGCCGAGCTTGCTTGCTATGCTGTTCTCCTGTTTCTCGGATGGGAAGTATAACCCGACGCAAAGGCAAAGCAGGCAGGGCCGGTTCTTGTCTTGCTGGACCATGCCATGTTGTGCTCCTAACTAATACAAGAGGGTTTACTGCACACGTCCCTAGCGGTGCGTGCCCCTGAATTCACCAGCTGCTTCGAAGAGCTTCCCGAGAAAAAAAATGATTTACTGTAACGTTAATACTCGGCAAAGTGCACTTTCGAGGGTTCCTTTGCGTAATGAATGAATTAACCACTCTAAACCCAAAACCCTCAGCTTACAGATGCTCATTAAAAGTAGCCAAAATCAGAAAATTCAAGAAGTGTTTGTGAGGTATTGCCAGTATATGCTAGCTTCAAGCAAGAAGAATACATCCTCAAAAAATGCATACCTTTAGGATCCAATAAATAGTGCCTACATTGGTTGGGCCCTGCAGATGCAGACTCCAAAAATTACATACAGTGGGCTAAATAATTGAAGCCCAAGGGATACCTTACACCCTGAACTCTAAAACCCCCTGGAACCTTGCTGGGATGCCTCTGCTTTCACCGAAGCAGCCGTCCGCTCTGCGACTCTTGCCTTCGCAGTCAAAGACCGTTAAAACCAAGCCACCATGACCCTGAATCTGTATTTAGGCCCCCTAGGGTCTAGGGTTTAGTAATGAGAGGTACGCTACAATAGGTTATAGGGGGTTTATATAAGGATATATTAATTCATGGTTTAGCGTTTCCCAAAATAAGGGTACCGATCTGGGGTTCCCAATAATGAGGACCGTAGTATCTGGGGGCCTATATTGGGCCCTCTTAAGTTGGGAAACTACCAAATCGACCCCTGGAATGCCACACTTCGAAAGCTATGACTGTAGCCCTAGACCATGCGTTGTTAAGCATCGTACCAAAAATGATCCCCCCCAAAAAAAAACTAGGGGAAACTCCAGGTCAAACCTTAGTAGGCTTCTTCACATTCTCAACAACTGCAGATCATAATGTGAGGTCATGGAATATGGTCAAATATGATCTAATGTTAAGTTCTTTAATGGAGTAACAGACATGGGGATGCTGTGCCTTGTAGGCGCGGCATATGGCGTGACCGCTCCTTCTTTTGCCCGGACCCGTCTGACGCTTCGGGGAGCAATTGTTTGGCGCCTCCCTTGGCCCGCTGCTCTCTACGCATCACAGACGGCAGAATCCCGAACAGCAACGCGACCTCCGAGCATCAGAAGAAGCTTCCAAGCCAGAGTCGGACATATGTAGAAATAACGTTTACACCACAATCGTGATGATCATCAGCATTGGTGCCATTCACCGGGACAGCAAAAGCAAGGCAGAACGGCAAACGCATCTATCAAGTCAACTTATCTTCGGATGCTTGAGACAAATCTTAGGGTTCGGGCTGCCCACCCGTCGTGTAGATCTGCTTCTTGCCTTGACATGGTATCCCCATACCCACACACTCCAGAATTTCCTAGACCTCTGTATTCAACACATGAACTATCTATAAGCCTGCTCAAAAAATACTTGCTGAATACCACTTTCGTCTTGGGCTCTCAAACAGCAGCCTCAAAGCATGTGGGTTCCCACAGTATGAGCCAGAACGGGCAAAATTCCTCCTATAAGAATGCTCAAGCCCCTATTCTTCCAGGAAGTCACAGGCGCCCTAACCATCACCGCCAATCCCAACCCTAAACCCCTCAACCCTCATCCCGGAGCCCAAAAAACCTGATCCTAATACCAGGGAGGGGGGAAGGAAACTATCAATCACATCCGTACCCTACACCATAAGCATACAAGCAATCGGGAACCATAACAACGGTATTTATTTAGGTGAATACATCGGCACGCTGGAGCCTGAACCCTCAGCGCAAAATTGCTGAATCCTTATCTCTAAATCCGGAACCCCAATTCCTACACAGTCGTACCCACAGCCCCTCCACCAGTTCCCTTTAAGCAGCAGCAAGTAGCCCTAAACGTAACACCCAGCCTAAAACCCTAAACCCCAAAACTCTAGATATCCCTGTGTTAACAGATATTCATATAGATACTTAAGCACCAGTGAGTAAACCCTAAACCCTAAATCCTAAACCAGTTGGGCACTACCTGAACCCCCCCCCAAGTATGCAGACTCATGGCCTCTTGGGCTATATTTACGGGTCTTGGGCCATTATTCTACCTACTTTGGGGGGTGCAGGTACCCCTAAACCCTAAACCCTAAACCGTGTACTGGGGCCTCCAGGTCGGAGATGTTCTCTTTCAAGGCCACTCTCTGCCTCTCTGAAGATGTCAACATCTCCTGACAGGTTTGAGGCTGCATTGCGCTTGGGGTTTAGGGTTTAATGCGTTTAGGGTGTAGGGTTGAAAGGATTGAGGCTTCAGGGTAGAATGGGTTTAGGGCTTAGGGTTGAATGGGTCAAGGGATCAGGGATTTGTGGTTTAGGGGTTTTAGGAATTAGGGTTGTGAAGATTGGTAGTCTCCGTAGCCTCTATCAAAAAGCCAATGGAAACTAACAAGCAAGAGAAAGCTCCTTCAAGCAAGAGAAAGCTCCCTCAAAACGACCCACAACCTGTCCAACATTGGATTTCTGGTTTCCAAGGACTACTTTCCGGGTTAAAGGGACGCAGTAAGGAGGCTATTACTGGGGATACCTGGAGTTAGCATAGGTCTTAGGGAAATCCTAAACCCTAGGGGTCGGGGCTTTGGGGTTTCATAACGAGCCCTCCTCCCAAACTGACATGGAACCTGAAAAAGGCCCCTGTCACAAAACATAGTAGTCTATGTAATAACAAGGCCCCTTTTCAGGTTCCGTGTTAGTTTGGGGGAAGCTACATCTACATATAGTACCCTTTTCGAACTAGCTGGGCACAAAACAAGTTCTCACGCATCACCTGTGATGAGAAATAATTCCCAGTCTTTGTTTGGCTGACCACTCGTTTTGAAAAAAAAGGCTCTAGTATTGTGGTCCCTAAACCCTCCCTGAAACCACGACAATGTCTTGTGCTTGTGTCACACGGATAGTCAGACTCAATCACTACAAGTGTTTGCCTAAGCCCTGACCCCCAAACCCTAAACCGTAAACTGACCGCCAAAGAGCCAGATGATGGTCTGGTTTTGGCTCACCCCAATCCCGCTGCTTCTAGTCAAGCTTAGTTGGCAGATTGTAGTGAAAAATCCCAAGCTATCCTACCATTTGTTTTGGTACTACCCCACCCCGTAACAGTCTATATTAGGGGTCCTATTAAGGGCTATATAAAACCATATTACAATTATTATCCAACCGTTATTGAGGGGGGGCAGTACCCAATATTTGCTCAAGAACCCTTAAGGTTCTTAAGCAAATAGTAGTATCTAGCTGCAGGCTGATGCATGCCAGTGAATGATGGAAGGGATCCCTTGAGTAGTTTCTATAGAATCCGTGAGGTAATTTGCTGCAATCTCCTCCCTTATTCCCCGCGCCCACAAACAAACATGGAAACCCTAAACCCTAAACCCCAAACACTGAGCCCTAAAACCCAAACCCCAAACCCTAGACCCTAGACCCTAAGCCCCAAACCCTGACTCAAAGGACGGTAGTCTTAGTGGTGCTCTTCTGGGCTTGCACTTTGGTTTGGGCAAGTGCATACGCCTGCCCTATACATCCCTGTCTAGCCCCATGTGCCCATATCAACCCTACACCCTAAATCCTAAACCTTAAAACCCGAAATCCAAACCCCAGCTCCAGGTAGGCAAAGAAACAAGTCCTTCACGCTCTCTTGCACTTCGCTTCGCAACTCCTGCACCTGGGTTTCGATTCCCCATGTGAGCTATAGTCTGAACTAGGGGATAATATAACGGAGTGGTATAGGGGTATTAAGGCGGATACTAGGAGTTTAGACTATAGCTCATGTGGCTGTTTGGACATTACTTCTGAAATTGAATGTCCTAATTTTAGACCCTTTACCCTGAACGCTCAGAGAAGAAACGCGAAGCTGGGCTCCCTTAATTATGCTAAGGGCAACATTGGTGAACGCAAGACATACACGCAAGCATGCAGGCATTTCAAGAAGAAAGGGTCCCCCTTTTTACTCCTCCAAATGCAACATGGGGACTGCCAGAAAGTAAAACCTGCATATGGCAACCTGCCCAAAACAGCATTATCCAGTTTAATATGTGGATGCACAGTATGGTAGGAACCGACACCACGTACGAGGACCGGCACGAGTCTTGTTTCAGATAACCCCATCTTAGTTAACTAGCCAAACACGGGAAAGTAAGCGAGACCTTGGTACAAAGCAGAGAGCGCTAAACCCTAACTCCTAAACCCCTCAACCCCTAAGCCCTATAAACCCGAAGCCATAAGCCCTAAACCCTACACCCCTAAACTCCTAAACCCTAAACTCCTAAACCCTGAACCCCTAAACCCCTAAACCCCCAGACCCCTAAACCCCTAAACCCTAAACTCCTAAACTCCTAAAACCTAAACCCCTAGACCCCTAAACCCCTAAACCCCTAGACCCCTAAACCCCTAAACCCCTAAACCCCTAAACCCCCAAACCCCTAAACCCCAAATTCCTAAACCCTAAACCCCTAAACCCTAAACTCCTCAACCCTAAGCCCTAAGTGACTTGGGCTTCTCTGTTGTCGTTTTTGTGTCCTCTACCCCGGCTTTTTGGGGTTTAGGGTGTAGGGTTTAGGGATTAGGGTTTAGGGATTTAGGGGTTTAGGGTTTAGGGATTTTTGATGCAGCCATAACCATCATGGCAGGCCCAACCAAGAATTGGGATTCCTCCTTTCTGCGGTTCCTTCTGTCAGGACTATAACAATTTGAGATGTTTAAGGGGGACCCACCGTTTTCAAAGCACTTATTTTCTACAAGGAGTACCCAAGATTTACATGATTGAGGGAACCCCCCACTAGTAGTTGGCAGCAGAGATGATGGCAATTATACATTTGGGTCCTACCATGCTTCTACGGTAGGGGGATCACCTCACCTACATCATCGACCTAGCTGCCCCAAAGATACAGAACAGAGTGACATCCTACATCATGAACTCTCAAGCCCCAGGCTTCAGCCTAATCTCAATGAATGTAAAACCCCAGATCCTAAACCCTATACCCTTAACCTAAATCCGCAAAAACTAAACCTAACCCCCTGCACCACAGCCAACAAGGCCTTCCCCACGGCACTCGAACTACAAAATGATTCCGAGTGACTTGCGAGCTGAGCGAAGCCCAACGATCTTGGTCCTGGTGTCACCGTGTAGAGCTTCGGACAGGAGGCTATTCTATGAGTATTAATACTATTCTTGGTGTTACTATTCGTATTGTGATTATTATTACTATTATTACTATTCTTGCTATTGTTACTATCATTACTATTATTACTAATATTGTTTTTGTTTCGGGCCTTACCATGGGGCTCCAAGTCTATCAAAAACACCGACTGCCCTACAGCATAAAGCATTATATCTGCTTCGGGCTATGTGCATACCTAACCCCCCACAATGAAGCGATGATCCGAAGACCCTAAGCCCTCAACACATCTAAGTCCGTCCTCCTGTCGCCAGAGGAGCCACATCTCCTGGTCCGAAGGCTTGGACTAGCAGAGAATCAAAGGGACAGCTGGATGGTAAACGTGATTGAAAGTGGGCTCATTCAGCCTAAATGGACAGGTGCTGCAGGGCCTTTTTAGGTTTTGGGGCTTAGGCTTCAGGGACTTTCGCGAGCACATGCGGGTTGCTGTTATACCTGAACCCGAAAGGTATGTAGGACAACAACGTTGTTGGCTGTGCTAGCTCTAAAACCTAAACCGCAACCGGGTTGTGGACCAACATTTCACCTACTCTTAGGGTCCGGGTAAGGGTCTCAAAGGAACCCAGTTTGAGTAAAGATCCAAATGGCGACAGCCTGCACAAAAGGAACCCCTGATGTCTGGTCCACCCCCCATCTCACTGAAAACATAAAAAGCTCACATACGACGGACGACAGCAAAGACAAAAGGAACAACGCTCCCCTAGCGGGTTGTCTCCGGACATCCGTGTACTGTAGTCTTTTTTTTACTTTTGGACGATGCCATGTAAAGAAAACTGTTTGGCACGCATATCTCTGGCAAGCGTGAAAAGAATCACCGTGAAGTGGCAATGAAGCTCCACACAGAGATGCCCGATTCCTTGGGATTACAAACAGGATCCCCCAAAATATGGTAATACTTACATGACTTAAGCTGCGAACCCGAAGCCCTCCACCCAAAACCCTAACATTTTCTGAGTACAGCTCCTGCATCATCTCTCCCTAAGCCGCACATAGATGGCTTCTCGATTTTATGGATTCTCCCACTAACCCCCTATGCTATCCGCCCCGTGGTTCTCCTAAGATCAGAGTAATTTAGGAACATTATGTTCTCCAATTGTCTAGGGAAAAACTATGTTATGGGTTACCTGCGCAGCTACTAACCCTAGACTCTAAAACACTAATTTCTCAGCCCCAAATCTATACGCTAAACTTTAAGCCGTAATCCAAAACTTGAACCTTGAAATCGTGAATCCTGAGCCTGGAGCTTAGGAACTTGAGATCCTAAATCCTAGACCTGGTTAAGCCATATCTACTCAACAGCTAGGAGGCCTTCAGTGTTGGCCACTCAGCTTGAACCTGAACTTGAGTAGTGTTTTTTTGGTAGTTAAACCCAGTAAGATTATCTTCCTTATATGAAATGCCATACCCCAAAAGGAGGATAGAATCTTACTCTATAGTGGGTACCATAGTATCCCCAAATAAAAATACTACTCACTTGGGCATCGCAAGGGTTTTCAGGCAGGGGGAATCAAAGCTTAGAACTTTTGAGCTGGTTCTAATCCCCTTGAGTAGATAGAATACGGCTTTGAGTATATTAAAATAAGATTACCATATACACCATATTCTATCTACTTAAGGGGGACTATAGGGGTTTGGGGTTGAAGGTTTAAGATTGATTTGGTATTCGGGATTTGGGGAAGAGCGCTGATCATGGGTTTGATATTTAGGGCTAAGAGGTGATTAGAGGTTCAGGGTTTAGGGCTTTATCCATGCAAACAGTGTCTTAAATCTCTGGCGGCTCCCATTGCGTGCTGCAAGTTAGGCGCTTCAGGCGGTTTTTGGGACCTTCGCACTACTTGGATTGTAGTTTAATTTAAGGGCTCAGTAACGAGGGATAAGGGCTCAAAGCCTCGGAGGTTCCGGTGTTTCAGGGTGTCTTGGTTGAGGGCTTGTTCAAGCTTAAGGTTCTAGGACGTAAGCATTTCCCATTTTGTTTGGGGGGTGGGTCTTGCGATTATGGTTTGGGCTGCAGTCATTTCTGTGGGTACTGCTGGGAATCAGGGCTGCACCTATAGACACCAAAGACCCATCGCTTTGTTTTTGTCCACGTTGTGTGCCCTGAAACGTGAACTCTAAACCCTCCACCCCTCCCTCTGAATCCTAAGCCTCCAGCTCTAAACCCTACCTAAACCCCAAAAAGTAGGTAAAACAATGGTCCAAAACCCCTAATAATGGTCCAAAGGGCTATTATTCTACATACTTTTGGGGTTTAGGTAAGCCCTAAACACTAAACCTGTGGTCTAGAACTGGCAGCCTTGAGGTTAATTGGCCAAATTTTAAGGCTCAAGTTGCAGTCACCAATCTCCCTTTGCTAGATGAGCCTCTCCCTGCAACCCCTGTATCTTGGGAATGACGGGAGAGCTCGTGCAAGATTTAGAATATCAACAATATCCTGCAAGAATGCGAATCAAAAAAACAAAGATTTTGCAAGCCACTTGCAGAGTGCCGACGCTTTTTCTGATCTTGTTTTGTCTTGTGGCGCGTTGCTGTGGGATTGTAAACTCGTGTAAGTTCCTTCCCCATCATAACACCCCCCTTCAACCGCACCCCTACATTGGGTGTGTGCTCTTTATTTGCGAGTGGGGGTTATTACTAAAAGAAAGCGATGAGACATTTCAGGGCCCCGCAACAGCGAAGCATGCACCGAAGATAAAGAAAAGTCAGGGGGGTTTAGGGGGTGGAAAACCCTAACCTCATAAAATGCTAGTTTCGGCGGTTCGGGGTGGGATCTCCAGCGCAAGGGCAACCCGGCCCATAACCACTCCATGGAGTGGGCCGGGTCCGGGAACTAAAAACGCCCTGAACCCTAAACCCTAAACCCTCCACAAGGATCTCAGGACTGCACCATCCGCGTGCACTGCACCACAGCACGGTCTGCAGCCATCTCCGCGACGCTCTCCACGCGCAGGCGTTGGTCTTTCCTGGAGCTTCAAGCTCGGAACCCTAAAACCTAGACCATTAGCCGCACGATGAAAGGTTTATAGTGCTCACATATGCCTGCATTAGACCCAGGATGGCCCAGGAGACCTTCAGTTTTGGGACACAGTAGTGCATACACATACACATACACACACACACACACATATATATATATATGTATATGTATGTATACATACATAGATATACATATATATGTGTGTATATACATATCCATACGAACTGAAAGCCGAAGATAAGGTTTTGGAGGATCAGGGAAAACGAGGGTGGAGTTAGTTGAAAGCGGAGCGTTTTTACGCGTGCACCGCTGCGCCGGTCTAGATCAAGGAAATTACCAATTCCAGAGCCTGCGGCTCCATTTTCATAGACACAGATTGCGTACTCTTAGGGCTGATGGTTTCGGGTGGAGAGTGAAGACATGTGAGGGGTGAGGGCTTACTCTGATTGCTGTATGTTCGGGGATTTGGGGCCACGGGGTATGGTAAAGTTTAAGTCTCAAAGGTTAGTTGGTGTATGTGGAAATTCTTAGGGAACCTGGAGGGCCTGTCTTCCAAGAGTCGAATGAGAATAAAGCAGTATGAAGAAATCAAGGGCTGTTCAGACTGCGTACAATGAAGCAAGCCTTGCACTCTCATGCTCAGCAGCAGATTGGAAGCCGATGCCTGAAAAAATGGACCCTGAACTCTACACCGGTCCATGGGGTGTAGGTGGTACAAGATTTCCTCCAGCAACCTGTTTGTAGCGTTATTACAGGCTAGTTTGAGCATTGAGCCAGTATTTGACTGGATCCGAGCCAGAAAGTGCGCAGCAAGCATTTTCAATACATTCAGGCTTCGGGGGTTAGAAGTGGCCTGAGAAGTTTGTGGATACAGGATTAGGGCTTCAGTGCGAGGGTGTGGGGTAAACCCTTCAGGATTTCCCGCTTCTCCCGTACTGGAGATTGCCCGTCCCTCGCAATAGCCCGATAACAATCACAATGACCATTCTCATTCATAGTCCTGAGAAGAGTGCTCAAAAGATCGGGATCTTAGATGACTTCATATAGGGCTCAGAGTTTCCGATTCATATAGGTGCGACCACGTTTGATCAGCAACCCTAGCGCCTCACATGGGTGGTCGTGAAAATCTGGATCGATAGGCTTCCCGTGCAGATCCCAAAATATCAGAACCCTATATATGGCACACCATGGACATGCAAATACAAACTTGAGCAACACCAATGTTTATAGCTTAATTGAACTAACTCTTTCCCCGGGATGCTTAAGACCCCCGCGGGCAATAAACACAACTCCGTGACGAGACCTGAGAAGTTGCCTAAAACTTCTTTACCAGGGGGGCGTTTTCAAATATCAGGGATCCGTGATTAGTTTCTTGCCTTAGGGCTCCAAATAGCCCAATGTAGGCCATTTTATAGACTCTAGGGCCCAATATCCCTAAACCCTAGGTTTCTCCAGGACTGTTAGTCCTGGGGCTAGCTTGCAGTTTGCACACTACCGGTGGTTGTTTTGCTCTGGGTTCACTACCGGTAGCCCTCCGGATCGTCTAATGGGTTCATATATGGGCCTGAAAAACAACCAATAGGTTCTGGAGGTTTTCTTGAGAAGTTGTGATACCTATACCATAATGAAGGACTCTAGGACCATGATATCGGTAATTGCGCGTGCTTTTTCTACGGGACTGGCAGGACTTCAACTTCGAGGTAGAGGTCATGCTGGTAGATTCAAAGAAATTGTGAAGGCCTAGGGTTTAGGGTAGAAAGCCCTGCCCCTATGATCCCTGTAGACCTCAGATAAACCCAGTCTCTATTTCATTTCCCGTTTGCTTTTGCATTTGATTCCCCATCATTGGCGCAATATCCTTCGATAACCGCTACAAACGCTAAACGCCTAGACACCTAGTTGCAATAAGCCCCAAGCCCTATCCGGAGTTATATATATACATATATATCCGTATGTAACCCCCATGTATCCCCATGAAATCTTACCCAGCCACATCTGACTTTCTAGCATCTTTCGCATTGCGTCGCAAGTGCCAGTCATGTAGTCGCGGCACCTGGCATCTGGCTAAGTCTGCTGGAGGTACTAATTAACTCCCTCTTCAGGGGCTAGGGGGGGTCTTGATAAAGGGGAGGGGATTGAGACTTAATGCCCTCAAATGTTTGCAGTTTAGAGCTTTGGGCTCTAGAAGGCTTGGAGATTTGAGGCTCATTTGGGCATTGGATTCAAGCGTGTAGGCCCGCCTCTAAACCCCATTAAACACTAAACCCTAGACCAGGACAACAACCTAACGCTTCCTCCCACTGGAGTCAACTTGGACCCTCATTCGCAGGGTCTTAGGGCTTAGGCTTTAGGGTTTAACCTTGTTCATCTTTAGTTGCCGCGGTAATAGGCTAGAAGATGCAGGTAGAACCCTGCCAATGTGGCACCTCGGTTTCGGCCTCTTTTACCAGCCTTAGTAATATCTTTCACTCACCTGAAAAATACCAAGGACAGCTTGCCTACACAACTGCTTCAACCCTAAACCCCTACTAAACCCTAAACAAAACCTTATGCAGGGATCCATACCGCACTACAGCAGGGATCCTCACTGAGACTGGCATTACCATGGGAACGTATAATTGGACATAGAGGCCTGCACTATAACAAAAACCGAAAAATCATAAATCCAATATCAGTGGAGGCCACATAAACCCTAAACCCTAAACCCATAAAATCCTAAACCCATAAAATTCTGAACCCAAAACCCATAAATCTAAATTCCATCAAAAGTCTAAACCCATCTAAGAATTCAACCCACACAAAGCCCCAAACCCATCAAAACGCAAAAGCAATCAAACACCACAAGCCCATAAAAGTCCAAACCTATGACGACATAAAACCCTGAACCCATAAAACATTTAACCTCCCCAAATCCTAAACCCTAAATAGTAGTTTCCATGTTCTATGCCGTTATCCTTATATGATCCCTATTTAACCCCTATATAACCCCATATATTCCCCAGTTTCCATTTCATATTCCATGTTTTTCATTACCCTATATAACCCCCATATAGCTTCAACATATACGCTATGATAAAGCAGTAGTTTCCATTTTCTTTTCATTCCCCCTATATAATCCCTATCTAACCCCTTTCAAGCCTTATAAAAGACCTATAAAATCTACATAACCCTATATAACTCTCATTTTAGCAGCATGCCGGTAGCCTGTCCATCTCCTCTTTGCTGAGTTTGTCCAGCGTCCTCCGAGTCTCCAGAGAGGGCGCCGGTGTTTTCAGTGGGGTAGGGAGTGGGAACTTGGTTCAAGCTTCAGGGCTTGGGGTTTCGGATTTAGGCCTTGCCCCTCAGTGACCCTCAAATAGAGGGCATCCCTACTGTTCTCTGGGGACTCGTATGATGTCGGTCATAACCGTGGAGCTCTACGTTCTCTAAGTCCACGAAAGAACACGCACGTACTGCGCGCCCCAAAGTCCATTTTGGGTCAGTTGGAGTAGCCTAAACCCAAAACCCTATATACCC
>CAJNIZ010047247.1:25303-36743 GCA_905231905.1 Symbiodinium pilosum | reverse complement strand
TTTAGGGTTTAGGGTCTAGGGGCAACAGCATCCTAACCTTATCTCTGAAGTCTTTAGCTTGCCACATGGGTCATTCCGTGACTAGGGGGCCCTAACTTAGACCCCAATACACTACAGTTCTTATTTTAGTTGTCCCCATAAAGGGCCCCTCATTAATGGAAACACACGCCCCTTTAGCCACCACAGAATCCCAGTTTCCATTTGCTACCTTTTTAGAACTCTCATTGGTTGCGACGCGAAGCCCTGAACCCACTCAACCCCTAAGGCCCTACATAACCCTAAACCACAAAACCTCAAGACCTAACCCATACATCCTTCAATGTCAGCCTTAAAGAACTTTCAGAGGGTCTTCTTGCAAGACACCCATATCCTGAATCAGTGTTAGGGATCCTCAATATTAGTAGATGTAATACTGGTAGTAACACAGGGTCTGTTGGATGATATATTAGGGTTATATTGGGGTTATATAGGGATAATGGAAAAGAAAATGGAAACTACAATATTATAATTCTATACTTGGATCCTTGTTGTAAGGCCACCTCTAAAGACTGGACCCTCGCGGATGTCCTTCCTTGCACCTTTCCTGCGGCCCTGCCTGTTCTCAATCAGTGGGACCCCAAGTGGGTAGGGCTTGCCATCACGTACTTCTCCAGCATTACGTGGCGGGTGGACTCTGAAAATCCGTTCGCAAGGACCAGCCTCGTAGAGCTCATGCTGGACCTTATGGTATCATACCAAACATGCCTCCCTGTCAATCTTAAACTCTTTCCTGGTTGCTTTCTGGGGGCGCCCCTCCTAAAGCAAGAATCCAAGGCATACTACTGGCTGCCGTCCGCTTCCGAGCAGCTTAAGATGCCAAAACGCATGTTATCTGAATGGACACACACACACACACACTTTCCTGGCCTTCTTTGACTTGGGGGCGACCCCCGGTCCCCGCGTGAAGGCGGAGTCTCTGTCCTAATGTGGCTACAACAACGTCCTACCTACCATCCGAGGCAGGGCCGTTCTTCTGTCCCCTGATCCTGTTCACCACCTCCTGTCCCGACGCATTGTTCCCCGCTCAAGGGGCATTCATGTCCCACTTTCCATACCCTCTGTCCCCGGCAGGCCAAATAAGTACTTCCCAGGGCTCCCGTCTTAGCCCTCTCTGGCTGCCACTGGCTTCGGCCCTCTTTGTAGTTCTTTCGTTGCTGCTTTGCATCTTGACCAATTAAAGGTAGCAAGTCTCACGCATTGACTGGAGACTCTGCTCGAGTGCAGTGGTGCGCTTGTACTTTTTGGGGGAAGGAGTTTTCTTCTATTCATGTATAAAGAACCCATTTACTCTTCCAAGGGTATTGTGGGCTAAGTAAACCCTAAAACCCTAAGTCCTAAGCCCGACAACCTAAGCCCTAAACCCCTAACCCCTAAACCCTAAGCCCTAAGCCCTAAAACCTAAACCCTAAACCCTAAACCGCGTGGGTAATGGGGGCAAAGTATCCCCTTCAAGAGCTTTAAGCTCACAGCTGACTGGCAGACTCACGGTTTAGTGCTTATCGAAGGACAGTACTGGCCCTCAGGGTCCTACAGGGACATTAGGGCACTTAAAAAGGGGTATATAGGACCCAAATAATCGGGGCTTCAGGGCCCAAATACCATTATTATTATTGGATTTGGGTCCTAGAACCTTGTTATTATTTGGGTCCTTGGACCCTTAGGGCTAGCACTGCCCGCAACAACTCGAACGAAACATTAAAAAAGCCGCGATAGCATGTCCTGGCCGCCAGTCCGTGATGCTGAAGAAGCACTTGTTTCTGCAGCGCGCAGTGAGGCCTATTTCAGGAGGACATTGGAGTTATATTAATTAGGGTTATATTGGGGTTATATTAGGGTTATATTGGTGTTATAGTGGGGTTATAACGAGATAATGGAAAATGAAATGGAAACAGCGGGTTCCAGAGTTCAGGGTTTGGTTCTTTCAGGGTCCGAGGTTCACTGGCCCAGCCAGCGTAAGTAACGTGGAAGACCAACAATGCCTGCAAAGATTACAATCTTCTTACAAGGGGTCCCTGAGCGCTGCCAGGTTTAGGATGGCTTAGTGTTCAGCCTGTGCGGCTTAGGGTTTATAGGGTTTANNAGGGTTTAGGGTTTAGGGACGGTCCGCATAGCCTCAGCCATACAGTACAACCCATGTTGCCAGCACCCATGTAAACCTAGTGTCCATTTGTTGTTTTTTAAACTTTCTTTTCCACTCGATTCTCCAGTACATGCGAAACATCCCAAATCTCCAAGTATTAAGCCCACACCCTACATAGTCCCTGTACATATTCCCAATAATCTTGTGTATCCCTAAACTTTGTGTGTATGTCCATTTCATGTTCCATCTTCTTTTCCATTCGATTCTCCATTACCCCAAATGGGCTTAATCCCCCAACCCTTCAATAATTCGTAGTTTCCATTTTCTTTTCCATGATCCCAATTTAGGCCCATAGTCTATCTACTTAAGGTCATGATCCTTGTTCCTGTAGGGAATCCCGGCTTGCAGGCACCTTCCAGCGAATACCACCGTTCCTTCCTCAGCTTCTTATGTCTAGGGCTTAGGATTTCCAGATTTAGGCTGAAGGGTGTAGGGTTAAGGGTTGCAGGGGTTAGGGATTATAGATTTGGGTTTAGGCGCTGGGTTTGCCATGGGACTGCGGACTTTAGGCAAACTTTGAAGACCTTGAGTCAGATACTGTCCCCACTCGGTAGCACTTGGAGAAAGAGTATGGATATTCAAAGCCCTCTGACAGACTGTTTCGAGTCGTTTCTGGGTCTCCTGGTTAGTTCGGCGCCCTTATTATGAGCCTGCCGCGACGGAGTTGGGGTTCCAAATTGGCGTGCTTGGTGTTGCCTAAGGGTCGATGTACTCAGTAATCGGCTGCTCTGGATTTTGGTATTAGCAATTGCAATACAGGTTTTGGGGAAGTACATGAGCCATTGTGTAACCTTATTATACGGGTTATGAAGGGCGTACTAGGAGTTCAGATTATGGCTCAAGCGATTATGGGGGGTACTTGGACCCTTGATTCTAGAGTCTGGAACCCTTCCCCATTGTGCCGTGCTGTCTTGCAAGTGGACGTTGTCCCTTCAGAGCTTCGTCGATGCGCTGCACAACTTACTGGTCCTTCAGGGGTGAAGAACAAGAATCTTTATAGAGGTTTCCCTGAATAAGCCTATATAATAAGTCTATTTATACCTGTACAACCATATCTTATAATCCTATCAGTCCCTTTGTATTTTCTCTAGGGCTTGTTATGTGGCGGTCTGCTCCCCTTGAGCACCAGTAACGTAAGCTATGGGCTTCCACAGTGCCAAGCTTGACATACTTCAAGCCCAGGGCTTAAGTAGTAGCACCTTGAGTCGAGGCTTTATCAGGGGTAGGTTCGAAATGTTATTGCATTTGATCCCTTTACAAGCTTTTTATAGCGTGTGGGACCTCCAAACCTATCCTAGTTAATGTTTAAGTATCGCTTGAATACTGCCCCGACTCAACGGCAGTTGGATCCGGAGAGCCCAATATAGCTTCAAGGGCTATACCCTAAATCATACTAGAACCCTTAATATGATTTAAGGTATATTCCTTGTTTACAGAGTATTGGGCTCCGTAGGGATAACAACTATGGTCAGATCATAGACCGTTGCTGGGTTTGGGGGCTTGAAAGTAGCGCATTAAGCCGGGACCCCCTTTCAAAATTAAGTTCAAGCCCCAAGCCCTAGGCCTTCCTTACTAAATCAGATAAAGTCCTAAGCCCCACACCTGCAAATCTAGATTGAATTCTACAGCCCTAAACCTTAAACCGCGGACCCCAGACACAGGTGGTATTTGTGGATGCCTACGATGTGCTTTTTCAGCGGACCCTTGAGGCCTCCATAGAGTGGAAGGTTCAGGGGGGTTGAGTTAAGGGGCTTACGGCTTTGCATCTACAGTTTAGGTTTTAGAGCTTGTCATCTAGGGATTTCAACAGTTTCTGGGTTGTGACTTTCCATTTTAAGGGCTTGCAGATTTCAAGGACATTTGAGGATTCGGGGCCTAGGGTTGACTGGATTGGGGGCATCGTTGAGGGTTTGGGGTGAGTTTTGGGGAAAGCACTCCTTGCCGTTGATTAGCGTCCGGAGCTCTGGTTTTGGATTTTTTTCTGGCAATTCCCAACATCGAGAACTTCTCTGGGGTCCTTGAGATATTTGAGACATTAAAACCTCACAAGAGACTACCGATTGTGCGGATAATTTCAGACAACATTATTTCCTGCTACGGTTCGGAGGATCAGGGCCTCTCTTCTCATGCTCATGCAAGACAACTGGCTCAACCAAGAAGTGTAAACCCTAAGCCTATTCCCTTGGGTGTACCTAGAATCCCCGTCCCATTGTCCGCAAGCCCACGGGTACAACCGTAGGGGTACAACCCTTGCAACCCTAAACCCCTTGGACTCCGAACCCGGATGGTTTTTGAAGTGCCTGAGAGTCATGACTTTCCTTATTGCTTTATAGGGCACTGGAATCTAGAGTTACGTTCCAGCTAGGGCTAAATTTCACATCCTTCCGGACACTTGAACCCGGATAGCTTTAATGTGCCTGCGAGTGATGTTTTCCTGCTTGTTTTATACGGGGTGCTGGAAATTAGATTATGTTCGAGCTAGGGCCGATTTGCACATCTTCGCGGACACGCGCGATTCCGTTTGAAGTTTCCTGTCTAACGGGAAGTGCAGCTAGGGGAGCTACAATCCCCATATAGTTCCATTGTATTGTGGTTTTCTTTGGCCTAGACATGCCTCAACTGATAGCTGCCCCCACGCAATTGCATTCTTGCGTCACACCCCTCGTTGCAGATCCAGATGTCAAGTCAGCGGTCTCTCTACTCCCTTGGTGTCCTGATTTGGGGTGTAGGGTTTTAGGGGTTTAGAGTTTAGGATAATTTGTGGTTTCTCTCCCAGTCGTTGTAAATCGCTACAGGCTCGGCTTGTTGATGATGATTGCTTGGCCACAAAGACCTACTTGGCACAAAACCCAAAAGATCTGACCCCATCCCAAGCCTCGGCTAATCCCCCACTCTCTATGCAATAGCACCCCCTACACTCAAATATCTGATATGGCACTTGATATACTAGCGAGTGGATGGTGGATGGAGAAACTCTTGCACCACGTTGAGAACCCCTAACTTGGATCCAGCATGCTTCGAGAATCCTAAGTGGTTTTCTCCATCCACCCTAAACCCTAAACCACTAAACCCTAAAACCCTAAAAGGGATTTGTTCTGGACTTGCTGCTTAAGGGAAGGCGTGGGAGTAAATCCTTCTAATACTCCCCATTTTGGGTTTAGGGTTTAGGGTTTAGGGCTCCCTTACATAGCATCCCCATATGAGCTGTAGTCTAAACTTCTTAAAGGGCGTTTTATAGGGCATTATATAGGGAACTACTTTGGGGGATATTAAGAGGGATATTAAAGGTATATCCCTATAACACTTCCCGTAAGCATCCCTAAACCCTAAACCCCTGACACCAAGCTGTGAGGACCTCGTTGCAGCATATGAGCGACTCGCAGAACCAGCGCTCAAGGCCATAGCGTTTAGGGTTTGGGGTTTAGGAGACTACTATACGGAGATAATAGGAGTTTAGACTTATGGCTCTACAAATGATTCAGGCATATCTTGCAAGGTTCAGTTGTTGTTGGTTGTGGATTTTCTGTATCGTGTAGAAAGAACTGTTAAAATCCAGGTTAGTTAGCTTGGTAGCACGAAATCCTCGCTAATTCGGGCAGATCCCGTTCAGCTGGCTCTGTTATTCATATGAGTCATTCTCAACATCATGGGTCCCAAGGTTGGAGTTGCTTATCATATTCTGGGCGTTTTTAAATCAGAATTTCTTTGAGTGCGCAGTTCTCCCCCCCTGCGCACCAGTTTATATAACCCTTATACACAGTCTATTCTCCCCATAGATCATACAAGGCTCATGTCTGAATTATGACACGGCTCCCACCTAAGTGCTCCATCAAATATAAGGTGACTCCAATGCTCAGAAAATCCTAGAAAAGAGTTTTTCAAGTTTCCTATACAACCCTTCGTAGGGACGTGCAGGACCCTGGTTCAATCCCCATTATTTTCAGGGTTTGTAATGCCTGTACACCCCAGGGTTTGTATGGGACTTCCTCGAGAACCTCGCCAGATGTTCTGTCGATTTTTTGCTCATTTGGCTATCTTCAGTTTAGGACCTCAAAAGAAAAGTAGTGCTTGCTGTTACGAGAGTTCCCATGTAGAGTAGGGGTAAATCCTCTTTTCAGATAGGGTTCATGGTTTGGGGTTTAGGGCTCAGGGCATGGCACTTGGGATTCTCATGAAGCCGTAATTCCTAGCGCTTGGTTTAGGGTTTTTGGCTCAGGGTTTTGGGTATAATATAGTACGGCCCTCGCCCAGTGGCAGTCTATGATAGGCCTAATGAGGGCTGGAACTACGAAATCGTATCCAGCTGTTACAGAATGGGGCTTTACCCGGGGTAGCAGTAGTTATAGCCGTGGTAGTTGTAATAGGATGAGGAGTAGGAGGAGGAGGAGGAGTAGGAGTAGGATTAGGAGTCGGGGGTTGCAGTAGGTCTAGGAGTAGGTAGTAGGACTGGCAAAGGTAATGGCTATCACTGTTACTGTCATCATTAATCCTCTCCCCTAACATTCGCCCTATCTACTAAAATGTTGCTGTTAGATTCGGGTATCTAACGTTGGGGGGGGGGGGTCGGGCGGGGGGCTCTTTACATTTAGGGGAAGGGAAGGCTTCAACACTGCACTGTGAAACTGTGTAGGAGTATGGCATCTGGCCAGTCATCTATGGCGGGGCGGGTGCCTCAGTTTGATCAAGCCGGATACCTGATGTAGCAAGTCGTTAGGGCTTAATTAGGGTGGGGTTTAGCGGGCGTCTCAAATACCCTTTCAGGGCCTCAGAGACATGTGAGGGGTTAGCAGTGGTTATGAGGTGTGTCAGAAGTTGAGGTATCATCTCGGGCTGTGGCTATTCCTGAGTAACCCGGCCAGACCTATTCCTCACGGGCAGCTATTCCCAGCGGAACATCGAGGGGGCCGGCCTCAACCTTTTCCCACAAAATGACCACAATGTACTATAACCCTTGTTGCAGGGACCCCCCAACAATTGACCCGAAATCCGCGAAAAACCCATTTGGAGAATCCGTCCCCTTGAGCGTAGGAACGCAAAGCAGTCAAAGACTTCATGTCCTTTCCTCCGCCAAAGGGTCCATTTAGATGCGTAGTTCGTACTTAGAACCCAAAGGGCTCATAATAATTACCCTGCGGCCCAGAAAATATTGTATGAGATCTAGATAACCTTAAACCCCAAAGCCATGTACCTAAACCCTGAACTCCGCACCCATATACCTACACCTAGAACCTAAACCCACATACCTACATACCGAAGCCCTAACCCCTAAACCACATACTTGTAAACCCATGGACATAAACCCTTGCACCTAAACCCCAAGCCTGTAAACCCTAAACCCTAAACCCCTAACCCCCTCAACCAAACCTTTTATAGCTTCATTGACCATTTGCTTTCATCAACCCTGACAGCCTTGCACCTTCCAGCCAAAATATGGGAAACTCCCACACGTTAGGGACTTGGAGATTTAGGGGTGTAGGTGTAGGGATTTTTGATTTTGGGGTTGAGGGTTCAGCCTGTGGAGTTGGGGGTCGAGAAGTGGGGCCCTTGAACCCAACCCAACCTCGCAGGTTAAGTGCTGCCTGGAGGCCCAGGTGCCAAAAGACTAGCTTCCTGGGCAGAAATGGAAGTGTACCCAGAGGGTCCAAGTACCAAATAATTAGGTACTTGCGATTTTGGTTATAGTAATTGTAGTAAAGGTTTTGGGTAAGTATATGATTATTAGGTACTTGGACCTTTAGGGGTATGTACTGACAAGTGGGAACCCCAACACACTATAGGTACTGTAGCCTTCTATGCAGGGGAGCCAAGTCGACCCATAGTTTGAGAAACTCTGCATGCCTTTCTAGGTCCCCTGCCTCAAATATTACGTACAGCATAGATAGGTATAGACATTTGACGAAGGATGTGAACTGCTGGCCGTTTCCGCACGGCGGGCGCATCCGCGTGCGCAGAATGGAGCCATCTGGAGGCCGCAGATGAGTAGGGTTCACACTTCCCCCCCAATTACCATGAAACCCTATATGAGCTATAGTCTAAAGTCCTTGAAGGTGGGTTATATAGGGGATTATATAGGGGAGTAATATAGGGGTCATTAGGGACGAGGAGTTTGAACAACAGCTCATTTACCCCCCCCTTTTAGAAAGGTTCCATGTCAGTTCGGGTTCGGGCTTAGGATGCAGACCATGGGGTGTATCCTGTGGGGCTTGGGGTTTGTAAGGTTTAGAGTCCGGGGCTTCGGGCTTGGCGGTTCTTGAAGAGGATGCGCAGAGGGAACATGGGGCTTTTCAGGCGCCAGGTTTTAGGATTTGGGCAAGAGAGCCTGTATGTAGGGTTGAATTCATTGAATGCATTGGCTTACGGCGTGGGACCTTCAGGGTTACTCTCGCCCAAACCCCCTAAAGCCGCATATTCCTAAGCCTTAAACCCGCAACATGAGCCCTAAACTTGAGCCCTAAAGCCTAAGCCCTAACCTGGAACCCTAGAACCTAGTCTACAAAGGCTCAGGGTCGCACTTGGAGATGAGAAACCTCAAAGAGCAGTTATGTAGGGGCCTAACTGTTTAACTTACTACCGCATGATATCATGAGTTCCCCTGCTACCTAGAGGGTAATATTGAGGGGGTAGTGCTGTGTAGAAGCCAATATTTCGGGCCTAGATCATTCTTGCCCCAGAATCCCAAACTCCCATAAACCTGGTGTCCAAGCACATCCCTGGACGGAGGTAACACTACCTGGGTACACCGAATTCCACGGGATGCGTCGCTATCTGCAATTGGCTTACTCGAGCAGGGGCAAAGTACATCACGGTCTTCATAGGGCCTCACTTCAAGAACTCAGTGTCAGAAGGGGTAGTTCAGGATAAGAAGATGAGCAATGTGACTTGAGAAGTCTCACGGTTCCCATGCCAGTTTTTGTTCAGCGGAGCGCTCCTGCAACAGTTTTTTAGTGGCCGATTTCACCATCTGGCGGAAGTTTCAGAATAAAGTCTACATAATCCATGAGGGCCCCATAACCCTACATGGGCCCCCCAGGCCCCCCAAACGCCGTGGTACTCCCGCGACCACCACCACTACTTCTGCTTGGACGTATTTATCGCCATTGCTGGTGCAGCTTCCATGTTGTACAACGAATGAATGCACCATATGCGGGGTTCCTGGTATCCCAGAGTAGTGTCTTCGGGGTCTACAAATCCCATGTAACATCTTGCAAGACTTGCAGAAGATGGCCAGCAGTGTTCAGCTTGCCCATGCGCTTTCGACACTAAGAGAGGGTATATCCGTTTGTCAGCAGAGTACATTAGCGATCGAACGCAAATGTGGAATGGGCCCTGACGAAGCTTTTTATCTCTTGGCCTTGCAGGGCGATGATTTTTTAATTAGAATAGACATGGGAGCTTTCAAAAAACATAATCCCGAATAAGGACCACATTGACCCGTCTTGTAATTCGTTCAGAACCTTGGGGTCGCCCAAGATACCCATGCACTGTTCAGAAAACCACATTCGTGTTTAGTCCAAGCTTCGTATGCGGCCCTGACGAATCTTCATATGCCTTGGGCGGCGGCTAGGTTTGCTGTTGCTGCTGCTGCTGCTGCTGCTGCTGCCACTACCATGTGTTCACAAGTTGGCAGCTGCCAGCATTATGGCCACAGCAGCTAAATGACCTTCATGGTGCACTATGGTTGGGCCGTGGTTCCCAGAGTGGATTCGCCAAGATTAGCTTTCCCAAAAGGACCCACGTTCAAAAGGCCCAAATATGCAGGCCCCGGATATTGTGAAGCCCCCAAATTTGCCCGAAATCCATACACAGCGTTACTGTAAGATTTTTTCATGCACCTTCAGAGTGAAATTTTTCGGTATCTGCAAGACATGATTAACTTATTACCTCATGAGAGTGTTCATTCGTTCTGCTGAACAGCACAGGCTTGTCTGCGGAATTTACAAAAAGTCCAATGTTTAGCAACGCAAGGATCATTATCCCCAATATACATTCAATATAACCCATAATATGACCCTAAACCCTAAACCCAATTATACTAATGATGAGGCACCTGCTCGGGGATGCCTGTAGTCCCGCTTTGTGCGTTATCCGGCGGATATGAGATACTTGCCTCCGCACACATTAGCACTCATGAATCACATCTTTTTTCCCAGTGTCTTTGGTGTCACCAGGTTGTTTGCGCGAGATGGCCACCAAATTCCTCAGCATCTCGAATTGCCCTAAAAGAATTTGAACCCCAGTATTTGCCGCCTTTGGCCAACTATCTCTACCCTAAGAGCACTTGTTGATGGTTTCTTTGTTGCCACGGTGGCTCATGAGCTGAACTTCCTTTGCTGCCTTCCTTTACTTGGCTCTGCGCCCAGTTGAGCAACACGTGACCTACGGACTAAATTTAGGTAGGGGGAGACCTATAGGGGACTGTATAGGGTTTTGGGACCTATTAAGGGATATATTACAAATTGAGTCCAGGGCTCACACATTTTTGTGCATTGGGTTTCCGTTCGAGAGAGTGGGAAGGAGCACGTGATTAGCCAGCTTTTGAAGGCACTCAGTTGGGTTGGGTTGGGTTTAGGGTTTAGGGTTTCGTCTCGTGAACATGAGGGCGACATTTGGCAATGCGCGCCACAAGTTTCATTCCGCGGTTACAGATCACAAGGTTGCTCACAATGGCCGGAAGAGGCCAAGCAGCAAGGTTTCAGAATCAGTTTTTTTATTTGCGCACTCGCGCCTAATTATGCTGTCAGTCCCAAAGTCTACAAGGAAGAGCAGCAGCTTGTGAGTGTTTCGGATTGGTCCAATGTTGTATTCCGGTCCAAGGCATTGGCCAACTTTGGCGGCTTAAGCCAAATAAGTTTATGTTTAGTCCAGAATGCTTAGATTCGTAATGCGGCCAAGGAGAATGAGATAGACCCTACATGAGCGATGCCTTGTATTACCCACAAATCATGGAATCCTTGTGTCTGATTCTGTCGCGGGCACCTACTGTTTTGCGAAACCCTGGTATATGCAGCTGACAATAAGGGAATGCCGCTCAGCATTTCCTCTTAGAGAACATGCGTCAAAATCCGGATACATGTATACACACATACATCTATATATACATATGTATGCACACATAGATATACATATATATATATGTGTGTGTATACAGATACACATATGTCAGTGCACGCAGTCCAGGCCACGTTTCGAACAACAGCCATGCCAGGGTTGAGCTTCCAGGACCCCGCGCATGCTGATGTTTACATGGGGGGGGGGGGGGCT
>CAJNIZ010047247.1:0-25203 GCA_905231905.1 Symbiodinium pilosum | reverse complement strand
AAACCCTAAACCCTAAACTCGGGATACTGAACTATGGTGACAACGATGCTCGGCGTTCTGTATGTTCAGGATGCCGGGTCGGTGGGCAACGGCGAATTGACAGAGGGGTCCTCGTCATCAGCCACCACCATGTTTCATATCTTTGTATTTCGCTGGGCCGCTGACCAGAAAATTGAATGCTGCTCCTCATCAACTCTGTATCTTGCAAGTATACGTCCACATACCAGCTGCGATTGGCATGCTCGAGAGACAAGCGCCTCAAGCAGTTGGCAGCAGACGTAACCCGTCAAACATCGGGACCCCAATTTCTGTAATCGTCCATACGGCACTTGTTCAAAATACCAGTTCCAAAAATGGCCAGAAGGTAGATTCCCATTTTGATTCGGACATTAAGATGTGGAGGTGTATTCCCAACGGCCCCTCTTGTACAAGGGTCTTCCATATTGAGAGGGAAGACAGCCAGCCGATGGCAGGAAGCAATGGAGAAACGGAGGGCCTTGCAAAACAAAGAGGCTGGGACGGTGTTCTTTGGAATTCATGGTTTGGGAGCCTATATCCCTCGAAATAGCCCAAACCAAGTATAATTTACGGACATCAGCGTTCAAAACAGATGTTATTCATAGGCTTGGAATGTAACGTTTTTGAAAGGCAAGCGGTAGCGCGCCCCCCCCCCTCCCCCCTCCCTTTCTAAGGTTTGGGCTTACACGGGGCACGGTTGAAAGTTTGGGATGTAGATTTGGATGTTTGCCTGTAGGCATCGGATCAGGATCTATAGTTGCGTGGTTACTAGAACTGTCGATCAGTCGTTAACCAAACAAGAATAATTCCGCGGTGACTACGATATAATCAAACTTATGACATATTAGAATCAGCAGTAGCCAAAGAGTAACAGCGGCTGCGGTGGCTACGAAGAAATTATGAAATCAAGTTTGTGGGCGGTTGAGGCTGGGGTACAAGTGTAAGGCTAGCATGTGCTGGTTATTTTCGAATACGGAGATGATAATTAATGTAGTATCTCAAATAAACTTCAAGATGATACCGGTAATCATTTTGGCGTCCTGTGCCTTACCACCCCTTCCAAGCCCTACAAGACTCCGAAGATTCCATTGTGCCGAATGGGGATCCCTCGGATTCAAGTCACTTAGTTTTCCTACTGCTTCAAAGCTACGAGTTTGCAGTATTTTTTTTGAGGCGTGCAAATTTGGTGGTAAAAGTTCATCTCTTTTAGCTGGAGAGTGGCTTGGATTAGAGAGTTGTGGGTTGCCTTAGCACCGTACGGTTAGATCTTTTTAAGAAGTGGAGGGCGGCCAACCCCGACGTGCCATGGAGGTAGTATAAAACATCTATTTAAATCCGGATGCTTTCCTGTTTAGATTCAATTCCGGATGTGTTAATCGTGGGCGGCCGGACGCCATGCTTTGCGGAAGTAGTAGAATATACCTGTTCGGTTGTTTACGTGTCCGGCTGTTTAAAAGTCGTCGCAGTACACTTTTTTGGTGAGCTGTGTTTTCTCTTTGAGCATCAAAAAGGGTCTAGACTTTGAGTGACCACCAGGTTCAGCTCCTGTGTGAGCCATAGCCTAAACTCCTTACAAGGGGTGAGAAAGGGGATGACAAGCGGAGTATTATAGGGGACCCTCTTACAGCCCTATGTAACCTTGTAATACAACCTGATATGACCCCTACCTAACCCCATATTATCTCTGCACAACCCCACTGGGGTCAGAGCCCTAAGCCCTTATGTCACCCATAAGTATCTAGGCCCGGGCCCGAAAGCCTAAACCCTAGACCTCAAACCCCAAACCCATAATTATCTAGGCCCTTGTGCTAGACCCTAAACCCCAAACCTTAAACCCTATACAGACATTTAGGACCCTTCGGGTTTGCAGGTTCGTGAGCAGCGCTTGGCTGGTCACGCAGCAGAACCGGGCACGGGCAACGCCAAGGCAAATCAGGAGAATTTGAAAAACAGCGCTTCTGTTGAGGGTTTCGGGCTACAGTTCATTGAGGCTTGAGGGTTTCTAGAAGAGAGAGAGAGAGAGAGAACATCAAATGGAAGTCAGCATTTAGAGTTTGTATAAGGATTCGCGGAGCGCAACTTAAGTTACCATCATGTGAGACTATAGCTTATAGCATGGATTCCTGATCTGGTGATGGGTTAGAAACTTCCTGCCAGCAACCCCAAAATCGCATCCTGCATGATTCTTTGGTTACAGAGCCCCAGAAGGACTACAGTCCTTTCTAATCTGGGCCACGGGGAGATCCATGCTAGTTAGGGGAACCCTAAACCCCAGAAGGTTTAGGGCTTAGGGCGTAGGAACCCTAAACTAAACCCTAAACCTTCTGGGCTTTGCAGAGAGGCAGCGCTGCAAAGCAGTGAAGTGTGATGAATGATGGTCGTGAGTTGTAAGTGCATCAGCCAAACTGCTTTGGCATGAGATCCTTCCAGGAGTAGTTGGATTTGGACTTCCTAGTTGCTCGGTGCATAAGTTGCAAAGCTCTTCCAGTGTGTCTACAGAGTTGGCCCTTCATGTCGCCTGTAAGTTTTGGGTTTGGGGTTTAGGGCTTTTAAAGGGACTGATCTAGGGCTCATATGGGTGACGCCT
This sequence comes from Symbiodinium pilosum, assembly GCA_905231905.1. Taxonomy (NCBI): domain Eukaryota; class Dinophyceae; order Suessiales; family Symbiodiniaceae; genus Symbiodinium; species Symbiodinium pilosum. Next base: position 22,598 of record CAJNIZ010047247.1, on the reverse strand, counting down.
TGACAGTAGGATGTTAAACCGGGATCTGTAGCAGCTAGCAGATTCTCTGAAGGTGCTGTGGCTTTTGATTCAATTCTCCTGGCTTCAGATCATTCTGAGACTTATAAGCCCTAAACCAAAACAGTAACCCTAAACCCTAAACTATGGATTATTCTGCATAATGGTGATTCCATCCACCCACGCAAGGTCTAGGGGGGTTACCAGTTGAGCAGATTCTTTACATGTCGAACAGGCTACTTGCCTACCATTCCCAAGACACGGCAACAGTACAACCAACTTCTACAAGGGAGTCGTTTAGGGTTTAGGGTTTAGGTCCGTAAACTTGGGGTTTAGGTTGTAGGGTTCCGGGTTTAGGATCGAGGGAACCCTAAACCTTGAACCCTAAACCCTAGAAGGGTTTAGGGTTCCGGGTTTTAGGTTCAGGGAGCCCTTAGCCCCCTCGCCGTGCGTGCAATACTGCCATCAAGCTCTGCATGAAACACCCAGCCTTCAAAGGACTTACTGGTGGTTAGGCTGGAATAAGGGAAGAGCTTGTACAGGGATTACATTACCTCATTCCCCACGAACCACCAGCAAGTAAAAGAGCAGGTGGGACATCTTACAGCGGTGGGCTCAGGCAATTCGCGAGTCTCCTTTGTGTGTAAACCCTAAATCGACCAACCTCCTCTGGGATTCGGGGCTTGGAGCGTTCGAGATCCGAGGTTTAGGGGTTAGGGTTTAGGGATTATAGGGCTCTACAGCGGAGCTCCTATCACAATACGGGCTACTATGTAAATTTTCCCCCGGTTTGGGAAGAGTAATTTAGGCCAGGTCCCGCATCTGAAAGGGTTCAGGGTTTTGGGAACAAAGTAGCTACAAAGCACAAAGTATGGTTTCTGTAGCAGCAACTACCCTAAACCCCAAGCTGTAGGAACTTTCGGCAGGCAGGTATTCCCCACATGGGTATTTTGGACTCTCTGGCTTGTCCTGGTGGCTCTGAGATTTCAGGTTTCGAGCCCGCACCCCTATGGGCTATTAGACCCTACAAGTCCCTTCTAGGACCCTATTAAGGGTAGATTAAGGTACCCTCAAGGTCTCATAGCCCATAGTGGTAGGTCACTGTTAGGTCCTAAACCCTAAACCCTATAAACCCTGTTTGTCTTTGCACAGGAGAGTGGTAAGAGAGGGAGGGTGGGGAGAAGCCGAAGAAGCCTGAGAGGGAGAGGGTGGGGCTTTAGAGGTTAGGGCTAAGGGCTTAGGGTTTTAGGGTTTTAGGGTTTTAGGGTTTTAGAGTTTTAGGGTTTAGGGTTTAAGGCTTTAGGGTTCAGGGCTTCAGGGTTTTAGGGCTTTAGGGTTTAGGGCTTGAGGTCTCTAGGGTTTAGGGCTCTAGGGTTTTAGGGTTTAGGGCTTTAGGGTTTTAGGGTTTATAGGGCTTAAGGGCTCTAGGGTTCAGGGTTTTGTGAATTCTCAGGGGCTGTCATGACTGAGCTGCTGGCAGAGGCGCAGGGCCCATTGGAAGCGCAAACCACCCCCTAAACCTGAAGCCCGAAATTGAAAAACGATAACCCCCTAAACCCTAAACCCCCTAAATCCTATACCCTAAACGCCGAAACCCCTAAACCCTAAACCTTATAACTATACGGCTCTAGAGCGGAAAGCAGCCCAATCCATCCTTTCATGCTTTCATGCCGAGGTTAGCGAAGGATTAAGTCCCGCAGAGACTGCCAGCACTCGTGAGGCCCCAGATGGCAGTTGCAAGTCAGGCTTAGTGTATAAGATTTAGGGTTCAGGAATTCGGATTTAGGGTTTAGGGCTTAGGGTTTTGGATTTAGAGTTTGAGCTTCAAGGTTTAGGGACGCTTTATCTTGTCTTATCCTAGGGATCTACATAGCCCAATGTAGATAAGATTTTTAGACTGTAGGACACGCTGTCCGTAAATTCTTGTACACGCGGACCCCTAGGGTTACTCGAGTTTATGCGTTTGAGGAATTCTGGGTTTAGAAGATTTTGGGTTTAAAGTATTGAGGATTTAAAGCTTTAAGGGCTTCGGTTGTAGGGCGAAAACATGAACAGTACTGTCGCATGTGCCGGCGCAATGATTTCCATGTGCATGGGCGGCAGGGAGAAAGTCAGAGAGGGGAGAGGGAGGATCTGGTAGGCCCCTGGGATATTCAATATTTTCCCTAATGGCTTTAATAGGGGACCCTATATATTGATATTTTTCAAAGGGTTTCAGGGGCCAACTCAGGGATGATATTCTGATGGACGGCCGCAAATCGGTGCACCCCTTATAACTCAGCGCACTTCTTCCAATAGAATGCAGGAAATCTTCTGCAGGGTCCACGCTGTTCTGATCACAATCCTGTCCAGCCCATGGAAGCCTTTCTGTGACTGAAGTTGAGGAGGTCATTTCAGGGGGCTCAAAAGGTGGGATGAAGGTAGGTGGGTTCAAGGATCCTTAGTACATACTCCACTATATTGGAGCTTATTCCCTATGCCCTATACCCCACCTTCCTTCATCCCACCTTTTGAGCCCTTCGAACATGTCAACCAGAAACTCTAAGGGTCCAAGTACCAAAAATGTAAATAAGGCTTTAGGGTACCTAAAGCCCAAAAGTTGGGTACTTGGACCCTTAGGAAACTGCTGGAGTTTCGGGGGGAATCATTCTTCATGCTCTACTGTCTACATGGGAGGCTAAGTTCAAGACAAGACCAAACCCCGGCAAGCTAAGGTAATAGACAAGTGCACAGCAGTTTTAGGGTTAGGGTACGCAATACTGGTGCAAGGCAGTTCACGAAAGCATGGTGATGGCTCGACGCAGTGCAACCAGCATCAAGATGAATGAGTTCCATCTCACAGTCCTTCTGTTGTAGGTAGCAGTGGGGGTTCGTACACAAAGGATGAAGTGGATATGTGTTTGCATCTAGATATATGTATATTTGTGTGGGGATCTCCGTTGAGAAGTGCCTAGCCTAGCAGAAGGTGGACCCGCTAATCATGCTTGATGCATGCCCTGGGGTTAGAACCTGCCTAGGCTTTTGAGGGCACTGATTGAATGCCTGCTCCAGAATGCGTACCAATACAGCGGAGGTTCATGGATGTCTTGCTATCCCATGTTTGAGTTGCCCAAATTTGAGCAACCAAAAGCAAGTAGCAAGCTTCAAGGCACGTTTAACTCGAAGTTCCCAACCATGTCTCATGGTCCCAACCTTTCACTCAGTTGGAAGCCCTCTCGCGGCCCTTGCATGCTCACAGCTAGGGGTAAATGGGCCCTTACATACCTGAACTCCTCCTGAAACAATTTCACCTTCAATGGCTACACCTGAATGAAGCCCTAAACCAGTAAGCCCTAATTTCCATAAGCCCTTAACTCTAAGCCCCTAGAGGTTCAACCCGGAGCCCCTAAATCCCTAAGCCCCTAAACTCTCAAGAGAAACTCTGTACCCCAAAGGCTCCATGTAGGTATATGGTGAAAAATTTTAGAGCCCAAAGAGGTTTCCATATACCTACTTTAAGGTCCAAGTATATACCATACAGCTACATGGAGCCTTTGGGTACACTCTCCGGCGCTATGCCCATCGCATCCTTCGCCTGCACCTGCGCGTGGCGGCTGGTGGTGCTGGCCCTACCTTTGTTCGACGGGCACACAATACCGGATCGCTGTTTGGTTTAGGGCTTAGGGTCCAGGCTGTAGAGCGTAGAGTTTAGGGTTACCATATGACGCCATATTACAGAGAGAGAGAGAGAGAGAGAAAGACAGAAAGAGCATGTCGAGTAGAGGACAGGATATCAGGGATTAGGGTCTAACGGTTTAAGGATTTAGGGTCTAGGATTTCCTACTAGGAGTTCCCCATAATCTGGATCTAGACTAAGTAACACGGTCTCCCCATAACGGAGTTACCATATTATGGGCACAGCAACCAACACGACGGTCTCCCCATAAGGAAGTTACCACAACATGAAAAATAATTTGATATGTAGCAAGTATCAGGGTTTTCCCTTCTTGTGACTCAGTTTACTGTCTTCAGCAGCAGCGCTCTAGAGGACATAGAGAAACTCGATGAAAGTACTGGGAGTTGTTGTCACAATGTTTCGACCAGTCCGCTGGGGATGGAGGCTATGCCAAAGTAAGGTTCGTGTTGGGTTTAGGGTTTAGGGAACCTATGTAATGAAGGACTCCGTGCAGTCTTGAGTAATCCATCGCGTGCGGTGATGCTTATGACCAAGGTTTGTTCTGAAAATCGCACGCAGGTTGAGCAATTCAGTGGGCTGTTTATGCAGGTTGTCAAATCATGGGCCCTCAAGAGACACCCCGTAGCCACGTCTACTAAGAAGGCGTGTGAAGCAACAAAAAGCACGTTCAGTCAGCCTCAGTGCAACAACCCCACACACCCTCCCCTCCCACCAAGGCCAGCAAGTGATCTATCTGCACAACAGCGATGGCTACATGGATATTGCCAAACATTAAGGGAGGCCTTTTGATACCTTCCCAAACTATAATGATGTTTAAAGCAGGGTCCCCTCATGATTTTTGCAAACTCCCATGTGAGAGTCATAAAATCAAAGCCATTGCTCGGACCTGCTGGTCAGAGAGCAGAAAATTTCTGAAAAGCAAGCAGAAACCAAGAAGCCGCACAACATAACCAGCAGTCCAGATTATGCTAGCCTGGTACTAGGACCTTTTTCCATCAAAGCCCCAGAAAGGAAGCACTTCATCTGGCAGACAAGAACTGATCAAACCCTAAACCCCTAGATCCTAAACCCTAAACCAGAACCGCAAACTGAAAGGAGCCCAAGTTTCAACGCTGCGCTCCGACGCCTTTGGCCGTAGCGTCTGCGCATCTTAGCCATTCCGAAGAACAACAAACCCCACCTTAGTAGCACTTCTTTGGAAGTCATGAGTCCCACTCCCTACAGAAATGATATATAGAGGATTCCAGGGGATTACAATAGGGTTTAGGGTGGCGAATATGCTATCCTTGAACCCCCCCCTTAAGCCTAAAAACTCCATGCCCTGGAATTGTCATCTGATACCTTGGGTACTGCCCCCACTCAGTAACAGTCTGTATTAGGGGTCCTATTAAGGGCTATATATAACCATATTATACTTATTATCCAACTGTTACTGAGGGGGGGCAGTACTGAACTGATACCCGAAGATTGCAAATTTTCAACACAGCCAACTGAGTGGCGCTTTGGGATCATTAGTAGTTTCCCTTTTTGTGAGTAGTTTGCCTTTTTGTGCAATAGTCTTGGATGCCTTTAAAGTCCCGCACTGAGCAGTATTAGCAGGAAGCCTGCGGTATAAGTACTGAACTAAAGATGTCCTTGAACAAGTTGTTGTCAGATTGTTGTTGTTGCTTAGTATATCCCCCAACAGACGGCTAAGAATCGTTTTGGGAGGTCCCTAAAACCTCAACCCAAAACCTCTAAAGCGCCATGATCACTCGCTCCCGAATCGGCGGGCACTGCGGCCGATATCTCAGACTTCGGCGGAGTTTCGGATGAAAAGTCCTAAGCTCTAAGGGGTTGAGGGTTCAGGGTTTGGGGTTCAGGGTCTAAGGTGTAGGGTTCAGGGTTGAGGGTTTAGGGCCTTTTAGACCTTAATTCCTAAACCTCAAAACCCCAAGCCCCACAATCACAAACGAAAGCCAAAAACCGTTTAAAACCCAACCCTTTAAATAACAATCCTAAGCCCTAAAACCAAAAACCTAAGCTCTAAAATCCAGACGCTAAGCCCCACGCCATAGACACCCAAGCCTCAAAATCTAAGCCAAGAAGTCTAAACCCTGTCTCCAACTCTCGGCTACATCAGGCCATGGACTCAGTAAGCCCCCAAGAACCTTACTGACACTTAAGGGTTAATAGGGTTTAGGGTTTAAACACTAAACCCTGAAGCTTGGGGCCTTACTGGCAATTTAAGAGGGTAGGTCCCGTGTCCCTAAATAATCCAGATTTACGGTTTAGGGGATACCTTGTCATCGTACCTATTATTCCATTCCCCCGTAAGCACCGGCAAGGAATTCTACATGGTTGTGCGGTTGGCGTTCCAGATTTCAGTTTTATCTGCTTCGAAAAGTATAAAGAATAAGTGTCTTCTAGACTCGTTTGAATTGGCCTTGGGCCATTTTTTAAACCCTTTCCTAACACTAAATTAGGATCTCGGATTTTAGGGTTCAAGGGCGTTCAGAGGTCAGCAGGCTGTTTAGGGTCAACGGGGAAAACATGGAAATTTATGTGGACACATGGTTTATGTAGTGGTATCTAGGGATTGAGCTTCGCTCTATCAACAGAAGTAGCCTCTTACTTCGATGTGTTGGATGACAAAATTCACCTGATCAAAGGAATGCAACTAAACCCTAATCCCCATAACCCCCGCCCTCAAAGTGGCATGCAGCACATGTCCTCCTAAACTTGGTTTCAAGCAACTACCCCAACCAGCCGTTGCAAAGCCCTGACTACTACCCATGGCAAAAGGTCGCTACAGGTTTGATAGGGTTTAGGGATTTAGGGGTGTAGGAGTTTAGGGTTTAGCGCCCCCAGGATAGTAGCCTTTGGATAGCAATCCCCATCCTAGTTGCATCCTTGGAAGGAATACTACAGTGTCTGAGTCCACATTTAGCCTGCTCCAGCAGATTCGGCGGCTCTTTGGCTGAATAACTAGCTTAAGTTAAGCCCTTCCCCTACTAATGCCCCGCAATACTGCATCCCCCGCCCCAAATACGGTACCTAAACCCTAAACCTTAAACTCTAAAACCCTAAACCTGAAACTCTAAAACCCCGAACCCTAAAACCTTAAACCCTACTGTTATATAATGCGGGGAGTATTCATTGTTTGGGGGTGGGGAGGTGTCGAGGTTAGTATTCGTGGAGGGGGAGAAAGGCTTCGGTTGTTGGAGGTAGCCGTTTAAGCTTTCAGGGGCTAGCCAAACTGTAGCTCCTGCTTTGAATCTATTTGAAAGGGCTCTGCTGGGAACCCAAGAATATAGTAGGAATGTCATAGAACATAAGGGCCCTGGCAGGTATATTCCTATTATGTTCCTACTATATTCATGTGGTTCCTGTTTGGGGTTCCCAGGAAAGTTCCTGTACTACTGTGCTTGGATGAATTTCGCATTTTTCTGCTTAGTAAGTAGACTCAACAGGAAGATTCGGACTCATGTAGAAAATGGTCCCAAAAAGTTTAACGTGAGGTTCTGAAATTAATATAAATGGTCAGTCCGAGATATTTTTGGTGGTGTCCTGCTAAGACTCAGAAGCAAAAACAGCCGTACAAGTTCCGAAAGAAGCATTACATCAGAGTGTCCAGCACATGGTTGTACAGAACGCCAACAACGTTCACCTTCAGCGGAACCTCAAACCCTAAGCCCAAATGCTAGAAAGTTTGAAACGAAACACATTCCAGCCTCCGCATCGTAAAGATGAGGCCCGGGGAACCTAAACTTGATACCCGAAACCCAGGAAACCCTTCGATACTAAGTTTGGCAGCCTGGAACCGTTAAACCCTCAAATCCTAAACCGCGAAGAAGCCACTTTTTTTTGAGCCCCTGGATTCCTCTCAACCCTACACCCTAAGCAACGCAAATCCTAAATTCCCAAATTCCTCTAAGGTTTTAGGATTTAGCGTTTACGAATCCCCAAATTTCCCAATCCCTGGACTCTACACCCTGCAGGTCGCCCGGCAGCGAGGAGGAAGGGACCCTTCAATCTATCGCAGGGAGCGTGCTTCGCGTAAACCTCCCGGGGCCTGTCTTCGTGGGCCAAGGCGTTTCAGGGGGGTGTATATAGTTGAGGAATACGGGTTCAGGGTTGAGGTTTTAATGGTTTAAGGCTTCGGATTTAGGGAAAGGGTTGAGGGTTCAAGGGCGCAACGGGGGGCTCAGGATATAGAACTGTGGAAGTGAGGCTTCACGGACTTCTGCCACATCAGAGGTAAGGGTAAGGCAACCGATAAGGCTTTCGAGGATTTAGGATGCGGGTTCAACAGCTTACGATTAAAGAGCTTGGAATTACTCAGGGATCTTGATATCTGTTTGGGCTTAACATACACGTAGAAGCTGAAGCTACATCCATTGACCCTAACCACCCTAAACCCTAAATCATACACCGCGTGGCTGCCGTAGTGAGGGACGACGTCGCATCTTGGGAGAGTTACAGCTGGGCCCTGATTTTGGGGTTTCCGGGGGTATGGATAAAGGGATCTAGAGGATATATATATATATCTCTCTCTCTCTCTCTCTCTCTCTCTCCTCTATATCCCCTATATCAATGGGTCCCTCTAGGAAGGATGATCGCTTTTTTGTGGGGTCGATATTGGGTAGCCCTACTTCGGGATTAGCATTTCCAGTTACAGAAGATTGTACACATGCACGCCCTTGCAGGCCCAGCACTTCCACGTCCTGCTTACTTGTCTCTAACTCCTAAATCCTACATGCCGGTTTGTGACGGGTGGGGTCTTCAGGATGTTGGCCAGCCCAGGACGATCTGGAGGTTCGGGATGGTAGGATGCAGATTACGTATAGCGTTCACGGACGTGTGAATGGATTGCAAATGCTGGGCCATCACAGAGTTGATCATTGACAGCACCTTCTGCAAGAGAAGCTTGCATGGAACTTTATAGGTTTCTGCCCCTTGAACAAGGGACTCCTTCACAGATTTGACTTTACCCTAAACCCTGTGTGCGAACCATAGGGCTCAGAAGACCGGCATAAGCGTCGGATGGCTGGTAGCCCCAGTACCGCTTGCTTGCCATGGAGTGCGGTACGCTTTCAGAAAGTGGAGCGCCTGACTTATCACAGCAGCACTCCACCTCCGAGGGCAAGCAGTTTGAGGACATGTTGGACTTAGATCTCGTGGGAGCCGCAGTTGCTGAGCTTTTCGATGGCAGCGACGTGTCACTGAGAGCTACACGCTTGCTCCTAGAACAATGGGTGGGTAACAATCTGGAGTCTCAGAAGGGGTTGATCCGGCGACTGGCAGTGCAGGCAATGGAGAGAGCGTTTGAGGTGCCGAGGCCTAGCTGTCCCACTGACACTGCGAAGGAGTTGACTGGAGTTTGGGAGCCGCTTCCTCTAGTATGCGACCATGGGCCAGGGGGCGAGAGCTATTGACGGAGATGCATGATGTGACAAGTTCTTGCAAACCAGTGCCTGTGAATGCTCCCTTGGGTCAGTCCAGTGGCATGTATAGATTGATGTCGTTGTGCAGCAGGGATGTTCGCCATGACATCTGGTCATGGGTCAATGGTGTCCGTATAGGCGGCTTATGAGATGGAGGCCTCTCACATTGGCTCCGCATTTACGCCAGGTTTTCCGGTGAGTAGCTGTAGCACAACTGTGAGCGCAAACCTGTTGGTATGCCGATACATGTCGCTCTGTCACAGCGGATGGTGGTACCGGTATAGACGCAAGGAGTGCAGGAGCAGAATCTTTAGCCGACATGGTTTTTTGTCGTACTATGCCAGGTCGCTGTTTTACCGGGTGTCATGGCTCTGCCGTGGCACTCCTGTTTGGACTTCGACCGCTTGCAGTCAGGAGACCGGCCAGGGGAAGTTGTTTTCTGCAACCTCCATGGCGGACGATCCTCGCATGATGATTGACCGTGGCAAGTGCAAAGTGCCGATCCAGGGCATGGAGGTGCTGTGCATGATGGATCCCGTTGAGGAGTACTGCGCGCAGCAACTTGGGAGTTCTAAAGCCATGTGCCCAGACATGTTCTCTGGTGAGCCCATGACCTGTTTGAGGGCAAGCTTCAACAGGTGCACTGGCTGGTTTTGATTTGTTGGTGCGGCTTAGAGGTGTTGAGGGGACGGTTTTTATTGGCCAAAGGCCAGTCGAATTGATCCTCTGCCCAGCCCACTACTGTAGTGGCCGAGCACACACTAGGTGGTCCAAATATATCCTCCTAGATTTCTGGGCCGGCATTTGTTGTTTTGCAGTCCCGCAGCGTTGATAACCACAGTCTGTCCCACAGGCTGCCGGGGGCGGCCGAGCGTTTGCATGACGAATTTAGGAGTGCGTCTACCAGACTCTCACATCTACAGAAGAAAAAAAAGGAGTGTGCGAACCATAAGCCCCGAACCCTAGACCTTCGGCCCTAAATCCTCGACTGCTCGACCCTGTTCCTGAACCCTGAACAGCAAACCAGCCTCTGGATCCCAGACAGCTCCAGGTGGGTGGTTATCAGGTGGGTACCTATTTACAGGAGATGCTTACATATGCCCCCGTTACTGTTTTACGAGTCTTCTTTGGGAGCATCCACCTGGCAACTGCCCACTTCGAGCTGTTCCTGACCTGGAGCGCTGAACCCCTAAGCCTGAAACCCTAAAAGGCCGCGCCCTGCTCTGGGGCAGCCCGCACGGGATGTACAGCGCCACATTTGGATGAGAGTTTGCTTTACCTGGTGAAGCAGATTGAATCTGGTACACACCCCGGATGGCCTCCGCCTTGTGCAAAGGTTCAGCCTTGCCAAAGCAGCCATCAGCTCTCTGTCTAAGGCAAGCGAGCGCCTCTTGTTCAGGCGCTTCCCTGTCCGCGCACCCCGTCCGAGCACTTGTCCGAACATTCCCTGTCAACAGAGCCCGTCCCAGCACCTCCCTGTCCGAGCGCAGAATCAGCGCCCCCGTTTAATCAATGTCCGAGCTAAATTTCCTTGCACAAAGTCAGCTCTCTGCTCCCTGGCCGAGCATCTCTCTGTCCGAGCGCAAAAACAACATCACGGCCTGGCGTACCAGCCAATCCGCACTGGCTACTGCAGCACGGTGGCCAAGGTGCAGGGCGATGAGTTTTCCTTTATCATTGCCTGCTTAGACATGGCGAACCTGCCTTCCCAAGGCTACACAGCCCTGAGCCGATATGAAATGCGGACTCCTACCTGCTGGGTGACCACCTTTGCGCTAGAGCACTCTACTCCAATGACCATGAGATGATGCACGCTGCCTGTGCGCGTCGTCTTGCGGATGTTTGACTTCGCAGATCTACTCGTGCGCTGGCTAGGGGCGTGGTTGCACTTGCCAAAAAGAGCTTCGCGAGGGCCGTCTTTCGTGCAGAGAGGAACACACTCAGACACGTATGTGCCACAACACGAAAGAATGCCGCTGCCACGAGAAGAATACCGGCGAACAGCTTGAGAAATTCTACTGGTGGACGACAGGCCGTAATTAAATGAGAAAAGTAAGCCCCCCTTGGTAGGGGGCTTTGGGTGTAGAAATCCCTAAGCAGCTAAAGGTTGCAAAGCAGTTGCTAGTTTGGGTGGATTTCATAGCACCAGGGCGACCCAGTCCACCACGGGGTCGTGCCAGTAGAGACGCCCTAGGCCCTAAGCCTTAAACTAGGTGGCAGAATGGGATATTCATCTAACCAACCCGCAGCCGCTTGCAGGCCTTCGCGTGAAGGAGGACTCCGCCGTGGTCCTCCGCTTTGACAAAGCCGGCGTCGTCGCAGCGCTGCTGGCTTCCAGGGCAGAGCTTCAGCCTTGATGAGACATTCGGGTCTGTAAGGACCAGGACCTTCCTTGCACCCTTAATTGGGGATATATGGTCCCCAATAGTGGGTACTTAGGCCCTAATAGAAGGTAGGAGGAGGGCCTAGGGAATCATATGGTTTGGGCCTTCTAGGGTTCATGGGGGCAGGCGGGGTGAGCGGCAGCAGTTTCAGTTGCTTCGCCTGTTGGCATCTGCTTTAAGTTCCAAGTTCAAAAAAGGTTTATAGGGTGAGGGCTCGGGATGCAGAGGATAAATGAAGATTAGGGTTAAGGGTTTGGAGTTCAGGGTTTGTAGGGATGAGGGTGTGAGGTGAATTCGACCCACTTTGCCTGTGAGATAACTGACTGTCAATGGGAATAGGGCATGAATGAAGGGTTTAGGGTTTAGGGCTTGGGTTTTAGGGTCCAGGGTTTGGCATGTAGGGTTTTAGGATGTCTGGTTTAATGAGGAGAGAACAGAAGCTACTATAGAGAGGATGCAGGAAGTCTTGCACCACTTAGGATCCCCAAAATAAAGCAACTACTAGTCATAAAGCCCTAAGCCCTATTTTTAAACCCTAAAACCCAAAGCCTAAGCCCATTCCAGATAAAGCCTCATGCAAGATTTCCTCTGTCTACAGGAGGAGCCAGTCCAAATGGCCTCAGAGTAGGTGGCCCCAAGCTAGGTATCATGTACATCGACGTGACACCCACATACAGGAGCCATTTACACGGCAATTCCCAAAATAACATGAGAGACCAGAAGCACTGTGGATAGGTATCCATGTTTTCTTGCACCAGGCCACATTGAAAGTAGAAGGACTTCGTAGGGTCCTCCTAAGTCCCATGTGAGCCCTCCCAGCTCGAGGTAGCATTTGCCCCAATTTAGCCTCTACTTTTACGTTTCAAACCTGAAATCAAATGAAAAAAGCTGGCTCTGCTTCTCTGGGGTTCCTGCAGTAGGACCATGCATGTATACAAAGCAGGGCTTATGGCCATGCTTGGCCCTTCCCTCGTCACCAAAACACTGGGCGTAAGGAACCCCCCTTGCCCGGGGATGCCGTTGCGACGCTTGGACGGGTTGTGGCTTCCCCTAAGCCCTAAACCCTGCACCCCCAAACCCCTACACCCTACACACCGAAACCCCTAAACCCTGCACCCCCAAACCCCTACACCCTACACACCGAAACCCAAACCCTGCACCCCTAAACCCTTGCACCCTACGCACCGAAACCCCTAAACCCTACAACCCTAAACCCCTAAACCCTAAGCCGTCAGGGGCTTCTGGTGGGGGGATGGTGGGCTAAGGACTTCTGAGAATATCACATAATGAGACTTCAGGGCATAGAGGGGCATCAGAGGGTTTGAAGGGAATGGAAGGGTTGAGTGGCTCAAATTCGGGCCACTTTTGGGCCAGAAGTTTGGATCTCTCCTCCTGAACTAGTTTTTTCTGCCGTGGAACATGCTCCAGTTGAGTTGCCTACCCGATGTGTTGATTTTTGGAGAATGAGGCAATGACGCGCTACAGTAGTGCCTCAAGACATCCCCCAAAAACAATCCCCATGATTCTTTCCACAATTCGCGCTGAAAGTCTGAAACTTGAGTTAAATTGCCTGTATACGTTAGACATTATCCCGTAAACCCTGACTACATCCCAAACCCAAGCCCTAGATGGTAGCTTAGTTCGGGGTCTATGACAGCAACCCTAGCCCCCCCACATGCAAAACCCCCTAAACCCCCCTATACCACCCAAAGCCCTAGCCATTAAAGACCTAAATCCCCAAACCCTAAACCCCTAGCACCCTACAGCCCTAACCCCTAAATCCTAAAACCCCACACCGTGCCCGTCCATTATCCTAAACCCCACCCTCCTAAGAACCAACAATCTCGCAAACCCTGAAAACATTTTTTGCCGAGGCCAGGGGGCTCCGTTGCGCTTCGAAAACGTGACTGGCCTGCTGGGCCCACGTATGCCACTGTTACGGCTCCTAACCTGAAGAGTCCCTTTCTCCCTGAGGGTGAGTTCAGGATTGTTAACGTTGCTAATTATAAGTGGTATTTTCCACCAAACTATAGTAGATATGTTAAGCGTTGCAGTTGCCAACAGTGAGATTTTCGGGCTAAGGTTTCGGGGTTAGGGCTCAGAGTTTAGGACTTTGGGATGTAAGTCTCAGAGCTGCAATCAACATTTTTCGTTATGGATCCAGGGTTTTAGGGATCAGAATTTAAGACCCTCTTTTCTGGATGGGAACCTAAACCCTAACCGCGTTCTCATGACATCTTCTCCCCTCTTTGGCCGAAAGCGAGGCAGTGAATTCCTCACCGGGCCAACACATCATACCCTCTTCTGATTAGGGTTACCAGGGGACGATTCAGGGTGGACATAGGGTTCCTTTTGGTAGTTTAGTCTTGTCCCCATCATTTGCATCTCCTTCTGTGGAGGGTGTGGATCAAATTCTAGGGTTTATCAATTTAGCGGTCCCTGTGGATTCCTATACTGAGGGTTATAGCAATGGAAACGACCATTCCATGCAAGAAGGTTCCCCACCATGAGTAGCGAAGCTTGCAACCAACAGACACCTGAGCTCGCAAATCCCTTAATCTCTATGCCTGAGCAGTTTTACCATGAACCCTAAACCCTAAACCCTACACCCCTAATCCCCTGAACCCTAAACCCTGAACCTTGAACCGTGAACCTTGAACCCTCCACCCCTAAACCCCTGAACCCCAAACCCTGAACCCTGAACCGTGAACCTTGAACCCTCCACCCCTAAACCCCTGAACCCCAAACCCTGAACCCTAAACCCTGAACCTTGAACCCTGAACCCTACACCCCTAAACCCCTGAACCCTAAACCCTAAACCCGGAGCCCTTAACTCTAAGCCAATGGGGTCGCTGACTGACGTTTCCATGACAGCTCAGGATTTGTTGACCACAGAAGGCAGCAGCGCGGAGCGTCTTGGCAAGAGACTTGCCCTCCCCAAGATTCTACCTAAACTGGGTTCTTAGGGGTAATTACTTGGAAGTATGTTTCATTTTAGCTCCTTTTTTTTGCTAAGAAACAGGAAGCTTATGATGATGTTTACTAGGGTTCCAACTTCGGCATGGGTTTGCTGACAAGGGACTTAACTTAAGGTACTAGATTATGGGTATATAGACAATTGTAGGGTTACCTCATTAGAGTGACTTCGTTTACATTCCTTAACGGCAACCCAGTCAAGCCCTTCTCCCAGATCACACATGCGCATTTCCAAAAATCAAGCATCCCTTTTTGGAAGCCCCCCATAATTACATGGATTACACCTTATTCGGTTCTACATCGGGGCCCGCAATTTATGAACCCGCCCGAATAGTTGAACCACGAAGCGATAGTTCTAAAGCCCAATGCCCCCGAAATGTTTCTTCAAGCCCAGCCTAAACCCTAAACCCTAAACCGCGCATCCTGTTCAAGCACTGTCTCCATTAAACTAGAGCCCCTCGTCGAAATGCTATTCGAGATCTAGTTTATAATAAGGGGATTTTGGTAACCCCAACCCCCAAAATTAGGACCCTATAACCATCATATGATAGTCATAGGGTCCTAATATTGGGGGTTGGGGTTACCAAAATCCCCTTATTAGTTTAAATGGTAGTGCGACATTTCCTCCAGCTGGAGTTTCATTTAGGGGCCACTTATGACTCCTACTACCTCTTGTTGTAACTGTTAGCGTAGCTGGGAACGAGCCGACCTCCATCTATGATTCTTTTGCATCACAAATCATATAAGACTTGCCTTCTGATGAATGGGGTCATTATCGGGGTATGCCTTACGACTCACGACTACCCGAGCTCCCAAAACCATATCCCCCTAAACCCTGAAGCTTATAAAGCTTAATTCTCAGCCTCAAGCTCCCGCCTATAGGGCTTAAATTAACGTCTAAAGTCTGTTATCCTGAAGCCTTGAATTCAAAATCTCTGAAATCAATGCCTGCTGAACCCTGAGCCCTAAACCCAGCAAACGGGTTTAGGGTTTAGCCCCAAAATTCTTTGAACCCAGCAAACCCTGAACCAAATTAACCCCAAAGAAGCCCGGCAATCTCTAAACCCCATAAGCCATAAAGCCCTACTCTAATTACCTAAAGCTTGTTCCAAATGCCCACTTTCAGGTTCTAAGTAGGTTTCAAAGGATGAATTAACAGGCCAGCCCCAATTTGGGGACATGTATATATATATATAACCCACCTATAAGCTACTTACGAAGTCCCCTGAACCCTCAATCAGAACGCTAAATCCTAAACCCGGACCCTAAACCCTTTAAAGCCGCAACCCGTGACCCCAAGCCCCTAAACCCCAAAACCTGAACCCTACAAGTGCTAACCATACTGAACCTTAAAACCTGAACCTTGACTCTACATCACCAGGAGCCTCCTAAAGCTCCCTAGCAACCCGGCGGTACCCCGGCGACGCCCTGTCCGCCAACACCTACCCAGTGGGCTTGCAACTACGGAGCACTGTTCGGGATTTAGGGTCTAGAGAGTTTAGGGTTCAAGAGTTCGGAGTTTTGAGTTTGGGTTTAGGGTGTAGGTGTTCGGGTTTAGGTGTTAGAGTTTGGGGTGTAGGGTTTAGCCTTTAGGGTTTTGCGTTTAGGGTTTCTGGGGTTTAGAGGTTATTTTAGGTTAAGGTTTACCTCCAGGTGGGGGGCACATTCATTCCAAGGCGGAGGGGATTAGGTAGTGATGTTAGCTATGCTTTTTGGAGGGTTCTGGGTTGAGGTTTAGGGTTTTGGGGGGTTAGGTTACGGGTTTAGAGTTTCAGCCTTGTGGAAGTTATGGTTTAATTGAAGGTTTCGAGTTCGGCTTCTTGGAGCTTAGGAAGTTTTTGGGCAATAATTTTGGAGTTTAGGAAGATGTTCACAACAATAAGTCCCCCCATAAAGTACCATTATGGGACGGGGGGAATATTTGGGGAGGTCTCATTTAGGGGAGGGGATTGGGTAAGATGCGGGGTTTGGAAGGTTTTTAGTTCGGCCTTACAGTAGAATGGGCTGTTTAACGTGAAACCCTCAGTACGTAGGCCAGAACATCCTGAGCAAAACAGACCGCATACACACATGGACCCTTGGCAAGCATGACTCTAAAGTTAAAGCCCCAAGCCGTGGTTGGGGTTACTGAAGCCCCTGGGCGGATCTAAAAATTAGATCCCCTATATGGAGCCATTATAACCCCTATATAATCCTTATTATAGTTTGCCTATGGTTCTAGGGGATCTAATTTTTAGATTCTTTTTGGGGGTCTGGGTACTGAAACCCTCCTTATTCCTATAGACATGCTTGCTTTCCAGGAGCTCCTTCTGCCTCTGGGCGTCGGACACCGTGTCGGCTTCGTGGGACCTCCGGGAACGGGCAAAAGCGCGGCTTTGCCCTTGGCCCTTACTTAGAAGCTCCAGGAATGGATTCGGAGGGCTTAGGGGCTTAGGGGTTTGGGGCTTAGGTTTTAGGGTGGTGAAAGGGGTCTAAAGGAAGCCAACGAGACTTGTAGCCCAATTTATAGGCTACTTACTGTCCCCTGGCCCCTCATACACGCTTCAAATTGAAGAGGTTTGAGGGTGTAGGCTTTGGGGCTTGTTGCTCCTAAGCCCTTTAAACCCTAAAGCCTAACCCCAAACCCTAAGCCCCATACCCTAAGCCCTAAACCCTAAACCTTGCTTTTCTATCAGCTTGCAGGATGATAGAGTTTAGACTTGAGGGTTTGGGGGTTTGAGAAGGACCCAGCCAGCTGGGTTGATGATGACAGTTGACTGAACCTTGCTACTGCTTAGGGTTTAGGGCTTAGGGTTTTAGGGCTTAGGGCTTAGGGTTTAGGGTTTAGAGCTTAATTAGGGCTTGGGGTTTAGGGTGTAGAGTTTATGGTTGGGGTTTAGGTTTTAGGTTTTAGGGCCTGCTTGGAGTAGTCGCTTGCTTCAGTGTCATCCCTGAGGGATGGAATAAGCGGGTGGCGGAATTTTGCTCACTCATCACATGAATGAGGGGCGGGTGAAGTCAGCTGCAGCAGTTTCAGCTGCTTCGCCTCCTGGCATCTGTTGTGAGTCCCAGGTTCAAAAGGTTTTAGGGCCTGTTTCGCCCCCCTACATGCAAGAGCCGCGAAAAGGATCCGTGTTGTTGAGCAGCTCATGAAGCTTCCAACTTAAGAACAGAATCAGCGCCTGCAAGCAAGGCCTGAAATCAAGCTAAACGAGTGCTTAATCTCAAAAATCTGAGCAGCACAGCCATCTCCACCTGGGTTGCTGTTAAGGAACTTAAGCTACGTTACCAGCATATGGGTCTATAGTAAGTAAAAGGGTTTCCTGGTTACAGTAACCTTAAACCCAAAATCCTAAACCTTAAAGCCAGAACCTTAAACCCTACTAACTCAATTTAAGTTCCCTGACAGCCACCCAGAAATTTGAAAGGTAAAATCACGGGTTGACTTGTCATTGCCCAATCCAATACGCGGGCTCCCATGAGATATTTAGGCTTGAGAGTTTAGGGCTTACGAATTGGGGAATTTTCAGGGAATATGGGAATGTAGTATATACAGGATATAAATGCACCAGAATCTAAACTTCAGAAAGGGTGTTATATAGGGGATGATACAGGGGAGCATCAAAGGGGTTATTAAGCGGGAGACACTCATATGGATTATATTCCTTCGTTCTCTACTACAATAGTGGGACTTTATACTGGGAACCCCAACAGAGGGAACCCCAAGAATATAGCAGGAATATATTAGGAATGCACCTACCAGAGTCCTTATACTCCTACTATATTCTTGGGGTTCCGTGTTTGGGGTCCCCATTTTGCTCCCTTTATAACAAACCAGTAAGTCTTCTTGCAGGAGCTCCCATGGCCCACTAGGATCACTCCACGAGCTGGCCATAGGGGCTTATAGTTCTGGGCAATTTAAAGCGACCTCAACCTAAATGGTGGTTTATGTAGGGAATAGTACCAAAACGGCCTTAGATTGGGAGTTGAAATATTCTAATTGTCCCAGACATAATTGTCTGCTTAATACTGCTCACTTCTACGTCATATATAGGCTTAGAGCACTAGCGCGGCACAAATCTCATGCCATGATTTTGAGTTTCTTGTACCTCTAACACTAAACCTCCAACTCGGAAGTCTAAACCCTAAAACAAAAGTTCTGCTACAGCCTAAACCTTTGGCTACGGACCCTGAGAACTTAACTCAATTTTAAGTCCAAACTTTAAGCCCTATCCCTATACCAAAAGCCTAGGTAGTCAAGCACCTATGCCTACCTAATCAAGTCTGCTGTTGGGAGTGCTTGTAAAGCCCTAATTACACCCCAAAGCCCTAAACCTTAAACCTTTAACCTTTAAACCTTAAAACGCGAGTTAAGGTTTAGGGGCTTTCTGCATGAGAGGGGGTGCAACACCTAGTGCAAATCATGAGACTGACCGGCCTGTGAAAGCGGGGGTGGAAGGGTTTAAGATTCGGTGTTTGGAATTTCGGGTTTAAGATTTGGGGTTTAGGGTTCGGGCGTGTGTGTTTCCCAGGCAAAACGGTCCCAGCAAAAACGAATATACCATTAAACCCTAAGTCCTGAAACCCTACATCCCTAAACCCTAACTCCTAAACCCTACTCCCTAAACCTTGGGGTCCCTAAATCCCTAAACCCTAATTCCTAAACCCTACTCCCTAAACCTTGGGGGTCTTCCCATCTGGGTGCTGATCTGGGCGAGGCAAATGCTGGTGGCCTCCCAGGAGGTCGAAGGGCTTACGGTTTCGGGGTTTTTGGGGTTTAGGGGATTGAGGGTTTAGGGTTTAGGATTCAGGATTTAGGGTTTAGGGTTTAGGATTTAGGGTTTTTGGGGTTTAGGGGATTGAGGGTTTAGGGTTCAAGGTTTAAGGCTTATAGTCCCCCTCAAGTAGATAGAACATGGGGCATATGGGGATCTTATTCTCAAATACCCAAAGCCATATTCTATCTACTTGAGGGGGACTATAGGGTGTACGGAAGAGTGTAGGCCGCAAACAAGGCAAACCCTAAACCCTAAACCCACTAAACCCTAAACCCTAAACCCCCTACACCCTAAACCCCCTAAACCCTAAACCCTAAACCCTAGCTTAGGGGTTTAGGTTTTAGCCTTCGTAGGGCATGGTGTAGCCTTTTTAGGGCTTGGGTGGGGGTTGTTCAAAGGGACTTTAAGGCGAACCCCAAACAGGCAACCCCAAGAATGTAGTAGGAATATATTAGGAATATATTGGGTCATTCCCCCTCCCAGTAACTGTCCTTAAAGGGGCCTTATTAAGGGGGTTCTTATAACTCCTATAACCCATCGTGGTAACAGTTACTGTAAGGGGGAATGACCCCAGGAAAAAACCTAGCAGTGTCCTTATATTCTATTACATTCCTACTATATGCTTGGGGTTCCCTGTTTGGGGTTCCCATTAAAGTCCCTTTATCGTTGGCGTGCAGGGGCGGGGACTTTGCAGGGCATACGCAACGAAGTTCCCAGCAGCACCGTACTGTTGGTATGCAGCTATCCAAATGCCTAAGCTGTCCCCCTTTCAGGAAACAGGCCAAGTAATGTGGTGACCCAAATGGTTACAAATGACATAGTCCCAGACTCCTTGTGTGATCATGATATGAGGAACCCCCAAGTAGACCTCGACATGATATAGGCAATTAGTTGTCTAGGCCCCTGTCGTCATGCTTAGGATTAGGTTTGCAGGATTTGGGTGTTAACGGATTAGTGGAAAATCCATGGGTATGTCGTTTGTCCGGTGGTCAGTTTCCAGTTTCCATGTAGGGTAGAGGGTTTAGGCATAAAGATGCCCCAAAGCTAATAGGAATACTTTCCATGGAAGAGCTGTCACAGACTATCCACCTGTAAGCCTGAAATGGCCCAAGAACATGGACTCGCCGTTTAGGGACCTGAGGCTCTGGTGCAAGATTGCATGCATCCACAGAAACCCTAAACCCTAAACCATTTGCAAGCAACATTTGAGGGTCTCGGCATCTAGAGTCGAGAAGTATACAGGACTCCCTAAAACTCAAACCCTAACCCAGACCCCTGATTAATAAACCCCTTATACTAGCCATCCTAATATTGAGGCCCTTAAAAGGAGGGGTTTTATTAATCAGGGGTCTACATTACTGATTAAGATGAGCTATAGTCCTAGTATCCCCCTCATCAACTCCTATAACACTCTCCTGTGTAATTCCTTGTATAACCCCGCGTCAAGGAGTTTAGTCACATGGCCGGTGGATGGAGGAAAGCCAGCACTGGGTTTGATACGGTAGTATGGTGTTTGCGTAAGAACTTACCCCATATCCCGGGTAAGTACTGACCATACTGTGTACTTAGGACCCTTTGGGATAATTGCCCAAGGTTCGGGTCCAGGGTTATAGGTATACCCCTCAATTATGGAAAGATAGGGCGTACCATGGGTTACATCGTAGGGTTTAGGGGGACATACTGGGTTTCGGTTATATGCATTCGGCCCTCTGGGTATGCTGGAAGGCTGACACAGCGGTCGTCTATGCAGCTATCAGGTCGAAGGAGCGATTGCGCTCCGAGTTTGAGGCTCCGATGGTTAATACTTGAAAGGGTTATGCAGGATTTAGGGGGAGTTTAGGGATAGCATCTTGGATAAATGGGCAAATGCTTGGAAACTGGGGTTCTATAGGCGTTTAAGGCCTTTACAGGGTTGATACCAGAGTATTCTAGTGCACCAACGTCACGCAGGATTTTTAGTACCCACAATACTCGGAGGTCTGGGCTGTGAAGGAACTGTACACCGTCTGCCTTGGTTTAGGGTTTAATGATTAGGGTTTAGGAATTCGAGTGTAGGGTTTGGAGTCTGGGGTTTAGGGGTAGGCCTTTGGCTTGAGGTCCCCACTGATAAGTTTTTGGTTATTATTGATAGAGGTGTCTACTGCCACCCTACACCTCGCGGCCGTGGAGTCGATAGCAGTGAGAAGGTCAAGCAGGGGATGGGAGGACAAGCCGACTGAGGAAGTGATGGCAAAGCAGACGGTGCAGATCGCAGTAGTGCTTGAGCTCAAGCTGATCCATTCACCCCTGTCACCCCTAGCACCAAAAAAGTATCGTGGAGTTCGAGGATCCTTCTCTGAAACATGGCCATTGGTCGGTTTTGGGTGCGGATGATTTGTTAAGCAGATGCGCAGACGCCCTAACATGTAATGGTTCAAGAACCACTGTAAGCCCGGCCTAAGTAATGTGTCCAGGGAGTACACGCAGCTCAAGCAACTTCGGCGACATGAACACCCTAAACCCAACATCCTAAACACAAAGCCCTAAAGGTGCTCTTGAATTTTGTCATCCCTACGAGTCTAAGTACTACAATACTACGCAATTGGAACCCAGATGGGTTCTCGTATCAGTAATGGGTAGTAGGGGAACCCATGATGTTATTTAGTTACTTGGACCCTTAGGGCGTGATGTGCAGCTTTATGTCGGCAACTGCTCGGAGTTGAAATCCTAGCAAAGAAAAATTGGGGAGCTCTTGTACCCGATCCCCCCGCCTACCTTTTCAGACCTCGCCGTTTAGGGTTTAGGGTGCTGGGATAATGGAAAATAAAGTGGAAACTACTATAGCATCTGGTTTCAATGCATGTCTACTTGAATTGCTTCTTAATCAGACATGACTAGGGGTAATGGCGGGTTCTAAATGTATAGCCCCCCAAACAGCTTACGATGCTAAAAAAGGAGGTAACCCGAATGAAGTTTGGGAAGAGTTGTTTGGGGGAGTCCTTTGGTCCCTGTCAATTAACTTTGGGATCAATTCCGATTCTCAATTGTTGCATGTCTGCCTTCGTATCACCCCGCACGAGGCAAAAGTCCGCCCTGTCCGTTTTTCATCATTCCATTGGGTCGAAAGCCTCGCTCCAGTCCGAACCAGCTTGTTCTCTACTACCCGGCATTAGGCCAAATCAGAAATGGCTAGGGAGGAGGGTCCTTTCTGGCCCTCCGAATTAGACACACGAGGCAGTTAGTATATCTTGCAGGTGTCCCCGCCTTTTCAAGTAACGGACCGTATAGGTGGGGAGTGGGGGACTTCAATGCCAGTCGGTGAGCAATATTTGAGGCAGATGTAGGCATTAGCTCACCTCTGCTTAGCAAGGCATGAAGGAATGGATCCTTATGGTAGCCCCTA